>SJYW01043526.1:0-24932 GCA_006410735.1 Raphicerus campestris | reverse complement strand
TGTGGCGTCTCGGGAGAAATCAGCCCTTTCTTCTTGGACTTCGAAAGGCTGCTTCACGCCCTTGCTGTGACCCAAGAAGTTCCCCGCCCCATCCGTCCCCAGACAAGAGGAACCCCAGGGTCCTGCCGCCACTCAAGAAGAGCCCTGTTTTCCCCTGCTCAGCTCCAGATGAGGGACCCTTTCCCTGAACCGTCAGAAAAGTGTTCCCGGTGCTCCCCTCGCATCCCAAGAGGAGGCGCTCTCTCCAGGAGAGTTGGGAGATCCTCAGGANAGGGTCTCGCCATGACTCAAGAGGAGCCCCGTTTTCCCCTGCACAGCTCCAGATGTGGGGCCCTTTCCCTGCTCTGTTGGGAAAGGATTCCCGGCGCTCCCCTCGCAATTCAAGAGATGGCGCTGGCACCAGGATAGTTGGGAGGAACCTCAGGGGTCGGGCCACCATTTCCCAAGACCCTCAAATGCCTCGCCCAATCCAGATGAACAAGAAGTCTCTGCAGTGACTCAATTGTCACCCCGAGGCTTGTCTCCCAACACACTGGCACGTGTGACAGCCCAAGGATTCTTCGAGGACAAGCCACAGATCCCTGTGTCCGCTCAACGGGGGCCCGACCCTGCTGCTGCAGGTTGGGAGGAAAGCGGCTGTGCATGTCTCCAGGCGAGACGAGGCCTGACTCCCCTGTGGGGGCTCGAGGGGAACGCCAAAACCTATGTCAGCATGGGCGAGCAAAGCTAGACTCAGGCCTCAGTACCAGACGAGTACTGAGGACACGGCGACGACTGGGGAGGAATCCCCAGAGGCGCATCACAACTCGCATGGAGACTGGCCTCTACTGAGGCCACAGCGGTGGGTCCCTGGGGTCCATGTCATAACTTGAGAGGACCCCACCACAGCACACGGAAAATCAGAAGCTTCTCTCCTGCAGGCGGGGTGAGGCCCTTGTCCACTGTGGCGTCTCGGGAGAAATCAGCCCTTTCTTCTTGGACTTCGAAAGGCTGCTTCACGCCCTTGCTGTGACCCAAGAAGTTCCCCGCCCCATCCGTCCCCAGACAAGAGGAACCCCAGGGTCCTGCCGCCACTCAAGAAGAGCCCTGTTTTCCCCTGCTCAGCTCCAGATGAGGGACCCTTTCCCTGAACCGTCAGAAAAGTGTTCCCGGTGCTCCCCTCGCATCCCAAGAGGAGGCGCTCTCTCCAGGAGAGTTGGGAGATCCTCAGGAGTCAGGACACGATTCCCCAAGACCCCCAAATCCTTGTCCCCTCCAGATGAACCTGACTGCCCTGCACTGCCTCAACTGTCACCCTGAGGCTAGACTCCCGACACACAGGCACGTGTTTAGGAGCCTTTCAAAGTCCAAGCAGGATGGGATGATTTCCCCCGAGATGCTGCAGCAGACAAGGTCCTCTCACCTCCTGCAGGGGAGAATCTGCTGGTTTTTCTCGAGTTGCAGCGGGGTCCTCTCAAGTTACGACGAAGACCCCAGGTACCTGCCCCTGTGGCCTCAGGAGAGACCAGTCTCCGAGCGAGTTATGAGGGTCCTCTGTGTATTCCTCGCCTGGAATCCTTTTCCGACGGAGCAGGGAAAGGGACGCTCTTCTGGAGCTGAGCAGGGAAAATCGGGGCTCCTCTTGAGTCCTGGCAAGATCCTCGGTGTTCCTCTCGAGTGGGGACAGGTGGGGCGGGAAACTTCTTGGGTGATAGCAAGAGTGTGAAGAAGCCCTTTGAAGTCCAAGAGGGAAGGGGTTATTTCCTCCGAATGCCACAGTGGACGAGGGCCTCACCCCGCCTGCAGGGGAGAAGCTACTGGGTTTTCTCCATTTGTGGTGGGGTCCCCTGAAGTTACGATGAAGACCCCGGGTACCCATACCTTTGGGCTCAGGGGAGGCCAGTGTCCGAGTGAGTTGCGAGGGGCCTCTGTGTATTCCTCCCCAGTCGGCACCGGGTATTCAGTACTCGTCTGGAGCAGTGGCCAGAGCCTGAGCTTTTCTTGCCCTTGCAAACATGGGTCTTGGTGTTCCCCTGGAGCCCCCACTGGGGAGTCAGGCCTCGTCTCGCATGGAGACGTTCACAGCCGCTTTCCTCCCAAGCTGCAGCAGCAGTGTCAGCTGCCCATCGAGTGGACACAGGGATCATTGGCTTGTCTTCGAGGTACCCTGGGCTGTCTCATGCGCCAGCATGGTGTGAGTAGATCCTCGATGTGACAGTCGAGGCAGTGCAGGACAGTAAGCTTCATCTGGAGTGGACGATGCATTTGGGGTCTTGGTGGATGGTGGCACAAACCTTGGTGTTCCTCCCGACTCTCCTGGTGCTAGTGCCTCCACTTGGGATGGGCGGGGAGTGCCGGGAATCCATTCACAAATGGAGCAGGTAAAGGGACCCTCATCTGGAGCTGAGAAAGGGAAAACGGGGCTCCTCTTGAGTCGTGGCAGAACCCTCGGGGTTCCCCTCAAGGGGGGACGGGTGGGTTGGAGAACTTCCTTGGTCACAGAAAGGGTGTGAAGGAGCCTTTCAAGGTCCAAGAGGGAAAGGGTGATTTCTCCCGAGACGCCACAGCGGACAATGACCTCACCCCATCATCAGGGGAGTAGCTCTTTGTTTTTCTCAAGTTGCAGCGGGGTTGCCTTGAGTTCCATCGAGGACCCCATGGAATCGCCCCTTTGGCCTCAGGAGCAGCCAGTCTCCGTGCAAGTTGCGAGGGACCTATGGGGATTCCTCCCCAGTCGATGCCGGATCCTCACACCTCCTCTGGAGCTGAGGCCTGAGCCTAAGCTTTCCTCGCCCGTGCTGACATGGGTCTTGGGGTGCCCCTGGAGCCCCCACAGGGGAGTCAGGCTTTGTCTCACGTGGAGACGTGCATGGCCACTTTCCTCCCGAGTGGCAGCTGCAGTGTAAGGATCCCCGTTGAGCGACACAGGCATCTTTGTCTTCCCTTCATGGTACCCCAGGGCTGTGACATGTGCCAGCGTGGCATGAGTCGAACTTTGTGGTGAGAGTCGAGGCAGTGCAGGGCAGTCAGGTTCATCTGGAGTAGACGAGGCATTTGGGGGACTTGGGGAATGGTGGCACGACCCCTGTTGTTCCTCCTGACTCTCCTGGTGTGAGTGCCTCCTCTTGGCATGTGAGGGGAGCACGGAGAATCCTTTCCCGACAGAGCAGGGAAAGGGACGCTCATCTGGAGCAGAGCAGAGGGAAACGGGGCTCCTCTCGAGTCCGGCGGGACCCTTGAGGTTCCTCTTGAGTGAGGACGGTGGGTTGGGGAAGTTCGTGGGTCACAGCAAGGATGTTTAGGAGCCTTACAAGGTCCAAGAGGAAAGGGGTAATTTCCCTCGAGATGCTGCTGCGCTCAAGGGCCTCACTCTGCCTGCAGGGGAGAAGCTCCTGATTTTTCTCGAGTTGCCACGGGGTCCTCTTGAGTTATGATGGAAACACCAGGGACTCGCCCCTTTGGCCTCAGGAGAGGCCAGTCTCCGTGCGAGTTGCGAGGGGCCTCTGGGGATTCCTCCACAGTCGGCGCTGGGTCCTCAATTCTCGTCTGGAGCTGAGGCCCGGGCCTGAGCTTTCCCCGCCTGTGCTGACATTGGTCTTGGGGTTCCCTGGAGCCCCCAATGGGGATTCAGGCCTTGTTTAGCGTGGAGACGTTCACGGCCGCTTTCCTCCTGAGCTGCAGTGGCAGTGTCATGCTCCTGTCGAGAGGACACAGGGTTCTGTGGCTTGCACTCGCTGTACCCCAGAGCTGTCAGTTTTGCCAGCATGGCGTGAGTTGATCCTTCGGGTGACAGTCGAGGCAGTGCAGGGCAGACAGGTTCATCTGGGGTGGACGAGGCATTTGGGGGTCTTAGAGAATCATGGCACGACCTCTGGTGTTCCTCGCGACTGCCCAGGTGCAACGCCTCCTCTTGGGATGCAAGGGGAGTGGCGGGAATCCTTTCACAAAAGGAGCAGTGAAAGGAACCATCATCTGGAGCTGAAAAGGAAAAAATGGGGCTCTCTAGAATCGTGGCAGCACCCACGGGGTTCCTTTTGAGTGGGGACAGGTGAGTCGGGAACTTCCTAGGTCACAGCAAGAATGTTAAAAGAGCCTTTGGTGGTCCAAGAGGGAAGGGATGGTTTCCCCCGAGATGCCGCAGCAGACTAGGGCCTCACCCCACTTGCAGGTGAAAAGATCCTGATTTTTCTCCAGTTGCGGCAGGGTCCCCTCGAGTTACGATGGGGACCACTGTGACCCATCCCTGTGGTCTCAGGAGAGTCCAGTCTCCGTGCGAGTTGCGAGGGACCTCTGGGGATTCCTACCCATCGGTGCCGGGTCCTCAGTCCTCGTCTGGAGCTGAGGCCAGAGCCTAAGCTTTCCTCGCCCATGCTGACATGGGTCTTTCCTCCCGAGCTGCAGCAGCAGTGTCTGGCTCCCAGTTGAGCGGACACAGGGATCTGTGGCTTGTCCTCGAGGTGCCCTTGGCTGTCACACGTGCCACCGTGGCGTGAGTCAGACTTCTGGATGACAGTCGAGGCAGTGCAGGGCAGTCAGTTTTATCTGGAGTGGACAAAGCACTTGGGGGTCTTGGGGAATTTTGGCAGGACCCCTGTTGTTCTTCCTGACTCTTCCTGGTGTGAGTGCCTCCTGTTGGGATGCGAGGGGACCACCACGAATCCTTTCCCAATGGAGCAGGGAAAAGTACGCTCACTTAGACCTGAGAAGGGGAAAATGGGTCTCCTCTGGAATCCCAGAGGGACCCTCTGGGTTTCTCGCGTGTGAGGACGGGTGGGTCAGAGATATTCGTGGGTCACAGCAAGCGTGTTTAGGAGCCTTTCAAGGTCCAAAAGTGAAGGGATAATTTCATGTGAGACTCCGCAACCTACAAGGGCCTCACCCCGCCGGCAGTGAAGGAGTTCCTGATTTTTCTCGTGTTGCAGTGTGGTCGTCTCAGTTTATGACAGGTACCCCTAGTACCCGCCCCTGTGTCCTCAGCAGAGGCCAGTCTCCGTGTGAGTTGGGATGGGCCTCTAGGGAATCCTCCCCAGTTGGCACGGGGTACTCATTCCTCATCTGGAGCTGATGTCGGAGCCTGAGTTTTCCTCGCCCATGCTGACATGAGTCTTGGAGTTCCCCTGGAGCCCCAACAGGCGAGTCAGGCCTCGTCTCGCCTGGAGATGTGCACAGCCGCTTTCCTCCCGAGCTGCAGCAGCAGTGTCAGCTACCCATCGTGCTGACACAGGGATCTGTGGCTTGTCCTCGAGGTAGCCTGTGCTGTCACACGTGCCACCGTGGTGTGAGTCGACGTTTGGTGTGACAGTCGAGGCAGTGCAGGGCAGTCAGATTAATCTGGAGTGGACGAGGCATTTGGGCGTCTTAAGGAATGGTGGCATGATCTTTGGTGTTCCTCTTGACTCTCCTGGTGCGAGTGCTTCTTGGGATGCGAGGGGAGCTCCAGGAACCCATTCACAAATGGAGCAGCGAAAGGGACCCTCATCTGGAGCTGAGAAAGGGAAAACGGGGCTCTCCTCAATTCCGGCAGGACCCTCGAGGTTCCTCTCGAGTGGGGACGGGTGGGTCGGGGAACTTTGTGGGTCACAGCAAGGATGTGAAAGAGCCTTTGGAGGTCTAAGAGGGAAGGGGTGAATTCCCCCGAGATACCGCAGCCAACTAGGGCCTCACTCCGCTTGCAGAGGAGAAGCTCCTGATTATTCTCGAGTAGGGGCGGGGTCCCCTCGAGTGACAATGGGGACCCCAGGGACCCACCCCTGTGAACTCAGGAGAGACCAGTCTCTGTTCAAGATATGAGGGGCCTTAGGGTATTCCACCCCATCAGTGCCAGATCCTCAGTCCACGTCTGGAGGTGAGGCTGGAGCCTGAGCTTTCCTCGCCCATGCTGACATGAGTCTTTGACTTCCCTTCGTGGTACCCCAGGGCTGTCACACGTGCCAGTGTATCTGGAGTCGAGGCTCGGGGTGACAGTTGAGCCAGTGAAGGGTAGTTAGGTTCATCTTGTGTGGACCAAGCATTTGGGTGTCCTGGGGAATGGTGGCCCCACCCCTGATGCTCCTTCCGACTCTCCTGGTGTGAGTGCCTTTTCTTGGGATGAGAGGGGAATTCTGGGAAACCTCTTCCGCTGNTCTGGAGTGGACGAAGCACTTGGGGGTCTTGGGGAATTTTGGCAGGACCCCTGTTGTTCTTCCTGACTCTTCCTGGTGTGAGTGCCTCCTGTTGGGATGCGAGGGGACCACCACGAATCCTTTCCCAATGGAGCAGGGAAAAGTACGCTCACTTAGACCTGAGAAGGGGAAAATGGGTCTCCTCTGGAATCCCAGAGGGACCCTCTGGGTTTCTCGCGTGTGAGGACGGGTGGGTCAGAGATATTCGTGGGTCACAGCAAGCGTGTTTAGGAGCCTTTCAAGGTCCAAAAGTGAAGGGATAATTTCATGTGAGACTCCGCAACCTACAAGGGCCTCACCCCGCCGGCAGTGAAGGAGTTCCTGATTTTTCTCGTGTTGCAGTGTGGTCGTCTCAGTTTATGACAGGTACCCCTAGTACCCGCCCCTGTGTCCTCAGCAGAGGCCAGTCTCCGTGTGAGTTGGGATGGGCCTCTAGGGAATCCTCCCCAGTTGGCACGGGGTACTCATTCCTCATCTGGAGCTGATGTCGGAGCCTGAGTTTTCCTCGCCCATGCTGACATGAGTCTTGGAGTTCCCCTGGAGCCCCAACAGGCGAGTCAGGCCTCGTCTCGCCTGGAGATGTGCACAGCCGCTTTCCTCCCGAGCTGCAGCAGCAGTGTCAGCTACCCATCGTGCTGACACAGGGATCTGTGGCTTGTCCTCGAGGTAGCCTGTGCTGTCACACGTGCCACCGTGGTGTGAGTCGACGTTTGGTGTGACAGTCGAGGCAGTGCAGGGCAGTCAGATTAATCTGGAGTGGACGAGGCATTTGGGCGTCTTAAGGAATGGTGGCATGATCTTTGGTGTTCCTCTTGACTCTCCTGGTGCGAGTGCTTCTTGGGATGCGAGGGGAGCTCCAGGAACCCATTCACAAATGGAGCAGCGAAAGGGACCCTCATCTGGAGCTGAGAAAGGGAAAACGGGGCTCTCCTCAATTCCGGCAGGACCCTCGAGGTTCCTCTCGAGTGGGGACGGGTGGGTCGGGGAACTTTGTGGGTCACAGCAAGGATGTGAAAGAGCCTTTGGAGGTCTAAGAGGGAAGGGGTGAATTCCCCCGAGATACCGCAGCCAACTAGGGCCTCACTCCGCTTGCAGAGGAGAAGCTCCTGATTATTCTCGAGTAGGGGCGGGGTCCCCTCGAGTGACAATGGGGACCCCAGGGACCCACCCCTGTGAACTCAGGAGAGACCAGTCTCTGTTCAAGATATGAGGGGCCTTAGGGTATTCCACCCCATCAGTGCCAGATCCTCAGTCCACGTCTGGAGGTGAGGCTGGAGCCTGAGCTTTCCTCGCCCATGCTGACATGAGTCTTTGACTTCCCTTCGTGGTACCCCAGGGCTGTCACACGTGCCAGTGTATCTGGAGTCGAGGCTCGGGGTGACAGTTGAGCCAGTGAAGGGTAGTTAGGTTCATCTTGTGTGGACCAAGCATTTGGGTGTCCTGGGGAATGGTGGCCCCACCCCTGATGCTCCTTCCGACTCTCCTGGTGTGAGTGCCTTTTCTTGGGATGAGAGGGGAATTCTGGGAAACCTCTTCCGCTGGAGCATGGAAAGGGACCCTCATCTGGAGCTCAGCAGGGAAAAACGGGGCTCCTCTTGAGTCACGGCCAGACCCTCGGGGTTCCTCTCGAATGGGGACTGGTGTGGTGGGGAAATACGTGGGCCACAGCAAGGGAGTGCAGGAGCGTTTCGAGGTCCAAGAGGGAAGGGGTGATTTCCCCCGAGACGCCCAGCAGACAAGGGCTTCACCCTGCCTGCACTGGAGAAGCTTCTGGTTTTTCTCGAGTTGTGGTGGGGTCCTCTAGAGTTAAGACAGGGACACCAGGGACCTCAGGATAGGCCACTATCCGTTAGAGTTGCGAGGCGCCTCTGGGGATTCCTGCCCAATCATCACCGGGTCCTCAGTCCTCATCTGGTGCTGAGGCCGGAGCCTGAGCTTGCCTCACCCTGCTGACATAGGTCTTAGGGTTCCCCTGGTGCATCCACAGGGGGGTCAGGCCTCGTCTCGCCTGGAGACATGCACGTCCGCTTTTCATCCCTGGTGCAGCAGCAGTGTTTGTCTCCCCGTCAAGCGGACACATGGATATGTGACTTGCCCTCGCAGTACACCAGTGCTGTCACACGTGCCAGTGTGTCAGGAGTCGAGCCTCGGGGTGACAGTCGAGGCAGTGCAAGGCAGTCAGGTACATCTGGAGTGGACCAGGCATTTGGGGGCCTTCACAATTGGTGGCCCAAACTCAGAGGCTCCTTCCAACTCTCCTGGTGTTAGTGCCTCCTCTTGGAATGCGAGTGGAGCACCGGAAAACCTTTCCAACGGAGCAGGGAAAAGGCCCCTCATTTGGAGATGAGCAGGAGAAAACGGGGCTCCTCTTGAGTCGCGGCAGGACACTCAGGTTTCCTCTCGAGTGGGGATGGGTGGGGCAGGGAAATTCTTGGGTCAGAGCAAGGGTGTGAAGGAGACTTTCGAGGTCCAAGAGGGAAGAGTTGATTTCACAAGAGACGCCTCAGTGGACAAGGGCCTCACCCCGTCTGCAGGGTAGAAGTTTCTGGTTTTTCACGAATTGCAGCGGGGTCCTCTCGAGTTATGACAGGTACCCCAGG
Organism: Raphicerus campestris; assembly: GCA_006410735.1. Lineage (NCBI taxonomy): Eukaryota > Metazoa > Chordata > Mammalia > Artiodactyla > Bovidae > Raphicerus > Raphicerus campestris. The sequence goes on along the minus strand of SJYW01043526.1, from coordinate 16,192 downwards.
GAGCCGCCCCTGTGACCTCAGAAGAGGCCAGTCTCCATGCGAGTTGCAAACGCCTCTGGGGATTCCTCCCCTGTCGTCGCCAGGTCCTCAGTCCTCATCTAGTGCTGAGGCCAGAGCCTGAGAATGCCTTGCCCGTGTTGACATAGGTCTCTGGGTTCCCTTCGAGCCCCCAAAAGGGAGTCAGACCTAGTCTCGCCTGGAGACGTGCACTGCCACTTACCTCCCCAGCTGCAGGAGCAGTGTCCACCTCCCCGTCGAGCGGACACAGGGATCTGTGGCTTACCCTCAAGGTACGCCAGTGCTGTCACACGTGCCAGTGTGTCAGGAGTTGAGCCTCGGTGTGACATTCGACAGTGCATGGCAGTCATGTTCATCTAGAGTGGACGAGGCATTTGGGGGTCTTGGGGAATGGTGGCCCGACCCCTGAGGCTCCTCCCAACTCTCATGATGCGAGTGCCTCCTCTTGGGATGCGAGGGGAGCACCTGAAACCCTTTCCAGACGGAGCAGGAAAGGGCTCCTCATCTGGAACTGAGCAGGGAAAAACGAGGCTCCTCCTGAGTCGCGGCGAGTCCCTCGGGGTTCCTCTCGAGTGGGGCGGGGAACTTCTTGGGTCACAGCAGGGGTGTGAAGGAGCCTTTTGATGTTGCAGAGGGAAGGGGTGATTTCCCCCGAGATGCCACAGCGGACAAGGGCCTCACCCTGCCTGCACGGGAGAAGCTTCTGCTTTTTCTTGAGTGGCGGCGGGGTTCTCTCGAGTTAAGACGGGACCCCAGGAACCCACCCCTGTGGCCGCAGGAGAGACCACACTCCGTGAGACTTCCGAGGCGCTTCTGGGATTCCTCCGCGTTCATCACTGGGTCCTCATTCCTCATCTGGTGCTGAGGCTGGAGCCTGAGCTTGGCGTGCATGTGCTGACATAGGTCTTGGGGTTCTCCTGGAGCCCGACAGGGAAGTCAGGCCTCGTCTCCCCTGGAGACGTGCACGGCCACATTCCTCCCCAGCTGCAGCAGCAGTGCCAGGCTTCCCGTCCCGGGGAGAAGCTTCTGGTTTTTCTTGCGTTGTGGCAGGGTCCTCTCGAGTTACGACGGGGACACCAGGTACCTACCCCTCTGGCCTCAGGAGAGGCCAGTCACCATGCGAGTTGCTAGGCGCCTCTGGATATCCCTCCACAGGTGTCGCCAGGTCCTCAGTCCTCTTCTGGTGCTGAGGCCGGAGCCTGACATTGCCTCACCCATGCTGACATAGGTCTTGGGGTTCCCCTGGAGCCCCCATAGGGGAGTCAGGCTTCGTCTCGCCTGCAGACGTGCATGACCACTTTCCTCTCCAGCTGCAGAAGCAGTGTCTGGAGCCCCGTCGAGCAGACACAGGGATCTGTGGCTTTCCCTCAAGGTACCACAGGGCAGTCAAACGTGCCATTGTGTCTGGAGTCAAGCCTCGGGCTGATAGCCATGGCATTGCAATGCAGTCAGGTTCATCTTGAATGGACGAAGCATTTGGGGATCTTGGGGTATGGTGGCCCAAACCCTGAGGCTACCAACTACCCTGGTGCAAGCCCTTCCTCTTTGGATGCAAGGGGAGTGCCGGGAACCCTTTTCCAATGGAGGAGGGAAAGGATCCTCATCTGGAGCTGAGCAGGGGGAAAAGGTCTCCTCATGAGTCGTGGTGGGACCCTCGGTGTTCCTCTCGAGTAGGGACGGGTGGGGCAGTGAACTTCTTGGGTCACAGCAAGGGTGTGAAGGAGCCTTTCGAGGTCCAAGTGGGAAGGGGTGATATCCCCTGAGATGCCCCAGCAGACAAAGGCCTCACACAGCTTGCAGGAGAGAAGCTTCTGGTTTCTCTCGAGTTGCGGCGTGGTCCTCTCGAGTTACGACCAGGACCACAGGGACCCGCCCCTCAGGAGAGGTCAGTGTCCGTGCCAGTTGTGAGTCGCATCTGAGGATTCCTCCCCCATCATCACTGGGTCGTCAGTCCTTGTCTGGTGCTGAGGCCTGAGCCTGAACTTTCCTTGCCCATGCTTATATAGGTCTTGGGGTTCCCCTGGAGCCATCAAAGAGGAGTCAAACCTAGTCTTGCCTGGAGATGTGCACTGTCACTTACCTCCCCAGCTGCAGGAGCAGTGTTCAGCTCCCCGTCGAGCGGACACAGGGATCTGTGGCTTACCCTCGAGGTACCCCAGGGCTGTCACATGTGCCAGTGTGTCAGGAGTAGAGCCTAGGTGTGACAGCCCACAGTGCATGGCAGTCATGTTCATCTAGAGAGGATGAGCCATTTGGGGTTCTTGGGGAATGGTGGCCTGAACCCTGAGGCTCCTCCTGACTCTCATGGTATGAGCCCCTCCTCTTAGGATGCGAGGGGAGCGCCTGAAACCCTTTCCCAACAGAGCAGGGAAAGGATCCCTCATCTGTAGCTGAGCAGGGGAAAACGGGGCTCCTCTTGGGTCACGGTGGGACCCTCGGGGTTCAACCCGTGTGGGGATGGGTCGGGCGGGAAACATCTTGGGTCACATCAAGGATGTGAAGGAGCCTCTCGAGGTCCAAGAGGCAAGGGGTGATTTCACCCGAGAAACAGCAGCAGACAAGTGACTAATCCCCCTGCAGAGGAGAAGCTTGTGGTTTTTCTCGAGTTGCGGCTGGGTCCTCTCGAGTTACGAGGGGTACCCCAGGGACCCGCCCCTGTGGCCTAAGGAGAGGCCAGTATCCGTGGGAGTTTCGAGGCACCTCTGGGGATACCTAACCAGTCGCCACCGGGTCCTCAGTCCTCGTCTGCTGCTGAGGACGGAGCCTGAGCTTGCCTGGTCCGTGCTGACATAGCTCTTGGAGTTCCTCTGGAGCCCCCAACAGGGTAGTCAGGCCACGTCTCGCCTGGAGTAGTGCATGGATGATTTCCTCCCCAGCTGCAGCAGCAGTATCCGGCTCCCCATCGAGCAGACACAGGGACCTGTGGCTGGCTTTGAGGTACCCCAGGGCTGTCACACGTGCCAGTGTGTGGCGAGTCGAGCCTCGGGGTGACAGTCTAGGCAGTGCAGGGCAGTCAGGTGCATCTGGAGTGGACGAGCCATTTGCGGGTTGGGCAATGGTGGCCCGAACCCTGAGCTTCCTCCCGACACTCCTGGTGAGAGCTCCTCCTCTTGGGATGCGAGTGGAGCCTGGGAAACCTTTCCCGAAGGAGCAGGGAAAAGGCCCCTCATCTGGAGCTGAGTGGGGGAAATCGGGGATCCTCTTGAGTCGCAGCGGCACCCTCGGGGTTCCTCTCAAGTGGAGACGGGTGTGAAGGGGAACTTCTTTTGTCACAGCAAGGGTGTGATGGAGCTTTTCAAGGTCCAAGAGGGAAGGGGGGATTTCACCCGAGAAACTGCAGTGGACAAGGGCCTCACCCCTCCTGCAGTGGAGAAGCTTGTGATTTCTCTCGAGTTGCGGCGGGGTCCCCTCAAGTTGACAGTTACCCCAGAGACCCGCCCCTTTGGCCTCAGGAGAGGCCAGTCTCTGTGCAAGTAGCGAGGCAACTCTGGGGATTTCTCCCCAGTCATCGCCGGGTCCTCAGTCCTCGTCTGGTTCTGAGGCTGGAGCTTGAGCTTGCCTCGCCCATGCTGACATAGGTCTTGGGGTACCCCAGAAGCCTTCACAGGGGAGTCAGGCTTCGTCTTGCCTGGAGACGTGCATGGCCTCTTTCCTCCCCAGCTACAGCAGCAGTGTCTGGCTCCCCGTCGAGTGAACACAGGGATCTGTGGCTTGCCCTCAAGGTACCCCAGGGCTGTCACACATGCCAGTGTGTCGGAAGTCGAGCTTCGGGGTGACAATCGAGGCAGAGCAGTGCAGTCAGGTGCATCTGGAGTGGATGAGGCATTTGGGGTTCTTGAAGAATGGTGGCCCGGACCTTGAGGCTCTTCCCGACTACTGATGCGAGCGCCTCCTCTTGGGATGCAAGGGGAAGGCTGGGAACACTTTCCCGACAGACCAGGGAAAGGGCCCCTCATCTGAAGCTGAGCAGGTGAAATCGGGGCTACTCGTCAGTCGTGGCGGGACCGTCGGTGTTCCTCTAGAGTGGGGACGGCGTGTCGGGTTACTCCTTGGGTCACATCAAGGGTGCAAAGGAGCCTTTAGAGGTCCAAGAGGGCAGGGGTGATTTCTCCCAAGACGCCGTAGTGGACAAGTGCCTCACACCGTCTGCAGGAGAGAAGCTTCTGGTTTTTCTCGAGTTGAGGCGGTGTCCTCTTGAGTTTTGACGGGGATCCCAGGGACCCACGCCTGTGGACTCAGGAGAGTCCAGTCTCGGTGCGAATTGCGAGGTGCATCTGGGGATCTCTCCTCAGTCGTCACCGGGTCCTCAGTCCTCCTCTGATGCTGAGGCCAGATCCTTAGCTTGCATCGCCCGTGCTGACATAGTCTTGGGGTTCCCCTGGAGCCCCACATGGGAGTCAGAGCTCATCTCGCCTGAAGTCGTGCTCAGTTGCTTTCCTCCGCAGCTGGAGAAGCAGTGTCCAGCTCCCCTTGGAGCAGACACAGGGATCTGTGGCTTGCCATCGAGGTACTGCAGGGCTGTCACATGTGCCAGTGTGTCAGGAAACGAGACTCAATGGGGCAGTCGAGGCAGTGCAGGGCAGTCACGTCCATCTGGAGCGGAGGAGGCATTTAAGGGGACTTGGTGAATGGTGGGCGGACCGCTGTGGCTCCTCCCAACTCTCCTGGTGTAGCGCATCCACTTGGAATGCTACAGGAGCACCTGGAACCCTTTCCCGACGGAGCAGGGAAAGAGACCCTCATCTGGGGCTCAGCAGGGTAAAAAAGGGCTCCTCTTGGGTCACAGTAGGACCCTTGGGGTTCCACTCGAGTGGGGACGTGTGGGGCGGGGAAATTCTTGGAGGAGACTTCGAAATCCAAGTGGGAAGCGGCAGTTTCCCTCGAAATGTGCCTCGGACAAGGGTCTCACCCCGCCTGCAGAGGAGAAGCTTCTGGTCTTTCTCGAGTCAAGTGGGGTCCTCTCAAGTTACGACAGAGATTCCAGGGACCCGCCACTGTGGCCTCAGGAGAGGCCAGTCTCCGTGAGAGTTCCAAGACACCTCTGGGGATTCCTCCACAGTCGTTGCCGTTTCCTCATACCTCGTCTGGTGCTGAGGCCGGAGCCTGAGCTTGCCTCGCCCATGCTGACATAGGTCTTGGGGTTCCCCTAAAGCCCCAACCGAGGAGTCAGGCATCATCTCGCCTGGAGACATGCAGGGACCCTTTCCTCCCCAGGTTCAGCTGCAGTGTCTGGCTCCCCGCATTGCGGACACAGGGACCTGTGGTTTGCTCTTGAGGTACCCCAGGGCTGTCGCATGAGCCAGTGTGCCATAGTCCAGCCTCGGGGTGACAGTCGAGGCAGTGCAGGGCAGTCAGGATCATCTGGAGTGGACGAGGCATTTGGGGGCATTGGGGAATGGTGGCCCGACAACTGAGTATCCTCTTGACACTCCTGTTTTGAGCATCTCCTCTTGCGATTCTAGCAGAGCGCCGGGAATCCTTTCCCGATGGAGCAGGGAAAGGGCCCCTCATCTAGAGCTGAGCAGGGGAAAACGAGTCTCCTCTTGTGTCGAGGCGGGACCCTCGGTGTTCCTCTCGAGTGGGAACCTGGGAGCAGGGAACTTCTTGGTTCACAGCAAGGGTGTGTAGGAGCCTTTCGACATCAAGGAGGAAAGGGGTGATTTGCCACAGAGCACAAGGGCCTCACCCGGCCTGCAGGGGGGAAGCTTCTAGTTTTTCTCGAGTTGCGGCGGTGTCCTATTGAGTTATGATAGGGACACCAGGGATCCGCCCCTGTGGACTCAGCAGAGGCCAGTCTCCAATTGAGTTGCGAGGCGTATCTGGGGATTGCTGCCCAGTCATAGCCGGTTCCTCAGTCATTGTCTGCTGGTGAGGCCGGAGCCTGGTCCTGCCTCGCCTGTGCTGACATAGGTCTTGGGGTTCCCCAGAGCACCCAAAGGGGAGTCAGGCCTCGTCTAGCCAAAAGATGCACTGGGAAGCTTTCATCCCCAGCTGCAGCATCAGTGTCTGAATACCTGTCGAGCGGACACAGGGATGTGTGGCTTGCCCTCAAGGTACCCCAAGGCTGTCACACGTGCCAGTTTGTCAGGAGTCGAGCCTTGAGCAAACAATCGAGGCAGTGCAAGGTAGTCAGGCTCATCTGGAGTGAACGAGGCATTTGGGGATTTGGGGGAATGGTGACAAGAACCCTGAGGCACTTCCCAACTCTCCTGGTGCCAGCGCCTCCACTTGGGGTGCAAGGGGATCGCCAGGAACCCTTTCCTGATGGAGCAGGGAAAGGGCCCCTCATCTGGAGCTGAGCAGGGCAAAGCGGGGCTCCTCTTGAGTCGCCGCATGACACTCTGTGTTCCTCTCGAGTCGGGACCGGTGGGGTGGGGAACGTCTTGGGTCACAGCAAGGAGAGAAGGAGCCTTTTGATGCCCAAGAGGAAGGGGTGATTTCCCCCGAGAAGCCACAGCAGACAAGGGCCTCACACCGCCTGCTTGGGAGAAGCTTCTGGATTTTCTCGAGTTGCAGCAGGGTCCTCTCGGGTTACAACAGGGACCCCAGGGACCCGGCCCTGTGGCCTCAGGAGAGGCCAGTGTCCGTGTGAGTTGACAGGCACCTCTGGGGATTCCTCCCAAGTTGTGGCTGGGTCCTCAGTGCTCATCTGGTGCTGAGGTCGGAGCCAGAGCTTACATCACCCGTGCTGACATAGGTCTTGGGGTTCCCCTGGAGCCCACACAGTGGAGTCAGGCCTCCTCTCACCTGGAGACGTGCAAGGCCGCTTTCCTCCCCAGTTGCAGCAGCAGTGTCCGTCTCCCCTTCTAGGGGAAACAGGGATCTGTTGCTAGCCCTCTAGGTACCCCAGTTTGTCANGTATCTGGGGATTGCTGCCCAGTCATAGCCGGTTCCTCAGTCATCGTCTGCTGGTGAGGCCGGAGCCTGGTCCTGCCTCGCCTGTGCTGACATAGGTCTTGGGGTTCCCCAGAGCACCCAAAGGGGAGTCAGGCCTCGTCTAGCCAAAAGATGCACTGGGAAGCTTTCATCCCCAGCTGCAGCATCAGTGTCTGAATACCTGTCGAGCGGACACAGGGATGTGTGGCTTGCCCTCAAGGTACCCCAAGGCTGTCACACGTGCCAGTTTGTCAGGAGTCGAGCCTTGAGCAAACAATCGAGGCAGTGCAAGGTAGTCAGGCTCATCTGGAGTGAACGAGGCATTTGGGGATTTGGGGGAATGGTGACAAGAACCCTGAGGCACTTCCCAACTCTCCTGGTGCCAGCGCCTCCACTTGGGGTGCAAGGGGATCGCCAGGAACCCTTTCCTGATGGAGCAGGGAAAGGGCCCCTCATCTGGAGCTGAGCAGGGCAAAGCGGGGCTCCTCTTGAGTCGCCGCATGACACTCTGTGTTCCTCTCGAGTCGGGACCGGTGGGGTGGGGAACGTCTTGGGTCACAGCAAGGAGAGAAGGAGCCTTTTGATGCCCAAGAGGAAGGGGTGATTTCCCCCGAGAAGCCACAGCAGACAAGGGCCTCACACCGCCTGCTTGGGAGAAGCTTCTGGATTTTCTCGAGTTGCAGCAGGGTCCTCTCGGGTTACAACAGGGACCCCAGGGACCCGGCCCTGTGGCCTCAGGAGAGGCCAGTGTCCGTGTGAGTTGACAGGCACCTCTGGGGATTCCTCCCAAGTTGTGGCTGGGTCCTCAGTGCTCATCTGGTGCTGAGGTCGGAGCCAGAGCTTACATCACCCGTGCTGACATAGGTCTTGGGGTTCCCCTGGAGCCCACACAGTGGAGTCAGGCCTCCTCTCACCTGGAGACGTGCAAGGCCGCTTTCCTCCCCAGTTGCAGCAGCAGTGTCCGTCTCCCCTTCTAGGGGAAACAGGGATCTGTTGCTAGCCCTCTAGGTACCCCAGTTTGTCACATGTGCCAGTGTGTCTGAAGTCCAACCTCGGGTGATAGCCGAGGCAGTGCAGCGCAGTCAAGTTCATCTGGAGTGGAAGAGGATTGTGGGAGTATTGGGGAATGGTGGCTCAACCCCTGAGGCTCCGCCCGAATTTCGTGGTGTGAGCATTTCCTATTCGGGAGAGAGGGGAGCGCTGGAAAACCTTTCCAGACGGAGCAGGGAAAGGCCTCCTCATCTGGAGCTGAGCAGGGGAAAACGGGGTTACACTTGAGTTGAGGCAGGACCCTCGGGGCTCCCCTCGAGTGAGGACGGGTGAAACGGGGAACATTTTGGGTCACAGCAAGTGTGTGAAGGAGCCTTTCGAGGTCAAAGAGCGAAGAGGTGATTTCCCCCAAGACACCGCAGCAGACAAGAGCCTCACCACGCCTGCAGGGATGAAGATACTGGTTTTCGTTGAGGTGAAGCGTGGCCGTCTCGAGTTATGATGGGGATCCCAGGGACCCGCCCCTGTGGCCTCAGGAGAGGCCAGTCTCCAAGTGACATGCCAGGTGCCTATGGGGATACCTCCCCAGTTGTTGCCGGGTCCTCAGTCCTCGTCTGGTGCTGAGGCCAGAGCCAGAGCTTGCATTGCCCGTGCTGAAATAGGTCTTGGGGTTCCCCTGGAGCCCACACAGGGGATTCAGGCCTCCTGTCGGCTGGAGAAATACACGGCCGCTTTTCCTCCCCAGCTGCAGCTGCAGTGTCCGGCTCCCTTCTAGGGGATGCAGGGATCTGTGGCTAACCCTTGAGGTACCCCAGGTTGTCACATGTGCCAGTGAGTAGGGAATCAAGCCTCGGGGTGACAGTCAAGGCAGTGCAGGTCAATCAAGTTCATCTGGACTGGATGAGGCATTTGGGGATCTTGGGGTTTCGTGGCCCAACCACTGAGGCACCTCCTCAACTCCTGGTGCAAACGCCTCTTCTTTGGATGCGAGGGGAGTGATGGGAAACATTTCCCTGACGAGGAGGGAAAGGGCCACTCATCTGGAGCTGAGCAGGGGAAAACGGGGCTCTTCTTGAGTCCCTGTGGCCGCTCAGGTTTCCTCTTTAGTGGGGACAGGTAGGGCGTGGAACTTCTTGGGTCACAGCAAGGGTGTAAAGGAGCCTTTCGAGGTCCAAGAGTGAAGAGGTGATTTCCCTCAAGACACCGAAGCAGACAAGGGCCTCACTACGCCTCCAGCAGAGAATCTTCTGGTTTTCCACAACTTGCGGAAGTATCTTCTCGAGTTACAACAGGGAACCCAGGGACCCTCCCCTGTGGCCTCAGGAGAGGCCAGTCTCTGTGTCAGTTGCGAGGCACCTCTGAGGAAACCTCCCCAGTCATCGCTGGGTCCTCAGTCCTCCTCTGCTGCTGAGGCCAGAGACTGAGGTTGACTCGCCCGTGCTGACATAGGTATTGGGGTTCCCCTGGAGCCCCAAACGTGGAGTCAGGCGTCATCTCGCTGGGAGACGTGCACGGCCGCTTTCCTCGCCAGCTGCAGCTGTAGTGTCCGGCTCCCTGTCATGTAGACACAGGGACCTGTGGCTTGCTCTCGAGGTACCCCAGGGCTGTCACACTTGCCAGTGTGTCAGTAGTCCAGCCTCAGGGTGACAGTCGAGGCAGTGCAGGCCAGTCAGTTTCATTTGGAGTGGACGAGATATTTCGGGGCATTGGGGAATGGTGGCCGACAACTGAGGCTCCTCCCAACTCTCCTGTTTTGATTGCCTACTCTTGCAATTGGAGAAGAGCGTCAGGAATCCTTTCCCGATGCAGCAGAGAAAGGGTCCTTCATCTAGAGCTGAGCAGGGGAAAACGAGTCTCCTCTTGAGTCGCGGCAGGACCCTTGGTGTTCTTCTCGAGTGGGGACTGGTGGGGTGGGAAACACTTGGGTCACATCACGGAGTGAAGGAACCTTTCGAGCCCCAAGAGGAAGGGGTGATTTCCCCCCAGATGCCACAGCGGACAAGGGCCTCACCCCACCTGCAGGGGGGGCTCTTCTAGTTTTTCTCGAGTTTCAGCGATGTCCTCTTGAGTTACAATGGGGACACCAGGGATCCACGCCTGTGGACTAAGCAGAGGCCAGTCTCCATGGGAGTTGCGAGGTGCCTCTGGGCATTGCTCCCCAGTCATCGCCGGTTCCTCAGTCATCGTCTGGTGGTGAGGCCTGAGCCTGGTCTTGCCTCACCCATGCTGACATAGGTCTTGAGGTTCCCCAGAGCACCCACAAGGGAGTTAGGCCTCGTCTTGCCAGGAGATGCACTGGGATGCTTTCATCCCCAGCTGCAGCAGCAATGTCCGAATACCTGTCGAGCGGACACAGGCATGTGTGGCTTGCCCTCGAAGTACCCCAAGGCTGTCACACGAGCCAGTTTGTCGGGAATCGAGTCTTGAGCAGACAATCAAGGCAGTGCAGGGTAGTCAGGATCATCTGGAGTGGACGAGGAATTTGGGGATTTTGGATAAAGGTGGCAAGAACCATGAGGCACCTCCCGACTCTTCTGGTGGGAGCACATCCACTTGGGATGCGAGGGGAACACCAGGAACCCTTTCCCGATGGAGCAGGGAAAGGGCCCCTCATCTTGAGCGGAGCAGGGCAAAGCAGGTCTCCTCTTCAGTCGCGGCGTGACACTCTGTGTTCCTCTAGAGTGGGGACTGGTGGGGTGGGGAACTTCTTGGTTCACAGCAAGTGTGTGAAGGAGTCTTTTGAGGTCCAGGAGGAAAGGGATAATTTTCACTGAGACGTCACAACGGACAAGGGCCTCACCCTGCCTGCAGGGGGGAAGCTTCTAGTTTTTCTCGAGTTCAGCGAGTCCTCTTGAGTTACAACGGGGACACCAGAGATCCGCCCCTGTGGCCTCAGAAGAGGCCAGTCTCCGTGCGAGTTGCCAGGCGCCTCTGGGGATTGCTCCCCAGGCATCGCCGGTTCCTCAATCACCATCTAGTGGTGAAGCCAGAGCCTGATCTTGCCTAGCCTGTGCTGACATAGGTTTTGGGGTTCCCCAGAGCACCCACAGAAGAGTCAGGCCTCATCTCACCAGGAGACGCGCTGGGATGCTTTCATCCCCAGCTGCAACAGCAGTGTCCGAATACCTGTTGAGCGGACACAGGGATGTGAGGCTTGCCCTCTAGGTACCCCAAGGCTGTCACACGTGACAGTTTGTCGGGAGTCAAGCCTTGAGCAGACAATCGAGACAGTGCAGGGTAGTCAGGTTCATCTGGAGTGGACGAGGCATTTGGGGACCTTGGGGATGGTGGCAAGCACACTGAGGCACCTCCCAAATCTCCTGGTGCGAGCGCCTCCACTTGGGATGCCAGGGGAATGCCGAGAACCCTTTCCTGATCAGGGAAAGGGCTCCTCATCTGGAGCTGAGCAGGGCAAAGCGGGGCTCCTCTTGAGTCGTTACATGTCACTCTGTGTTCCTCTCGAGTGGGGACAGGTAAGGTGGGGAACTTCTTGGGTCACAGCAAGGAGTGAAGGAGCCTTTCGAGGCCCAAGAGGAAGGGATGATTTCCCCCGAGATGCCACAGCAGACAAGGGCGTCACACTGCCTGCTGGGAAGAAGCTTCTGGATTTTCTCCAGTTGCAGAGGGGTCCTCTCAAGTTACAATGGGGACCCATAGGGATCCAATGGGGTCGGCCATAGGGATCCGACCCTGTGGCCTCAGGAGAGGCCAGTCTCGATGTGAGTTGCCAGGCGCCTCTAGGGATTCCTCCCCAGTTGACGCCAGGTCTTCAGTCTTCGTCTGTTGCTGAGGCCAGAGCCAGAGCTTTCGTCGCCCATGCTGACATAGGTCTTGGGGTTCCCCTGGAGCCCAAACAGGGGAGTCAGGCCTCCCCTCACCTGGACACGTGCACGGCCACTTTCCTCCCAGCTGCAGCAGCAGTGTCCGGCTCCACTTCTAGGGGACACAGGGATCTGTGGCTAGCACTCGAGGTACCCCAGGTTGTCACAGGTGCCATTTTGTCTGGAGTCAAGCCTCGGGTGACAGCCGAGGCAGTGCAGGGCAGACAGGTTCATCTGGAGTGGACGTGGCATTTGAAGGCATTGGGGAATGGTAGCATGACACCTGAGGCTCCTCCCGACTCTCCTGTTTTGAGCACCTCCTCGTGCGAATCGAGCAGAGCGCCAGGAATCTGTTCCCGATGGAGCAGGGAAAGGGCCCCTCATCTAGAGCTGAACAGAGGAAAAAGAATCTCGTCTTGAGTCGTGGCAGGACCCTCGGTGTTCCTCTCGAGTGGGGACTGGTGGAGCGGGGAACTTCTTCGTTCACAGCAAAGGTGTGAAGGAGCCTTTCGAGGTCCAGGAGGAAAGGGGTGATTTCACATGAGACGCCACAGTGGACAAGGGCCTCACCCCGCCTGCAGGGGGGAAGCTTGTAGTTTTTCTCGAGTTGCTGCGGTGTCCTCTGGAGTTACGACGGGGATGCCAGGGATTCGCCCCTGTGGCCTAAGCAGAGGCCAGTCTCCGTGTGAGTTGCAAGGCGATTCGGGAATTGCTCCCTAGTCATCACCGGTTCCTAAGTCATCATCTGGAGGTGAGGCCGGAGACTGGTCTCGCCTAGCCCGAGCTGACATAGGTATTGGGGTTCCCCAGAGCACCCACAGAGGAGTCAGGCCTCGTCTCACCAGGAGACGTGCTGGGACGCTTTCATCCCCAGCTGCAGCAGCATTGTCCGAATACCTGTCGAGAGGACACAGGGATGTTTGGCTTGCCCTCAAAGTACCCCAAGGCTGTCACACGTGTCGTTTTGTCGGGAGTCTAGCCCTGAGCAGACAGTTGAGGCAGTGCAGGTTAGTCAGGTTCATCTGGAGTGGACGAGGCATTTGGAGATTTTGGGGAATGGTGACAAGAACCCTGAGGCACCTCCCGACTCTCCTGGTGCGAGCATTTCCTATTCGGAAGCGAGGGGAGTGCCGGAAAACCTTTCCAGATGGAACAGGGAAAGGCCTCCTCATCTGAAGCTGAGCAGGGGAAAACAGGGCTACACTTGAGTTGAGGCAGGACCCTCGGGGCTCCCCTCGAGTGAGAACGGGTGAGGCGGGCAACATCTTGGGTCACAGCAAGTGTGTGAAGGAGCATTTTGAGGCCCGAGAGGGAAGGGGTGATTTCCCCCAAGACACCGCAGCAGACAAGAACCTCACCACGCCTGCAGGGGAGAAGCTTCTGGTTTCTCTAGAGTTGCAGCTGGGTCCTCTCGAGTTATGACTGAGATCCCATGGACCTGCCCCAGTGGCCTCAGGAGAGGCCAGTCTCTGTGCGAGTTGCGTGGCCCTCTGGGGATTCCTCGCCAGTCGTCACCGTGTCCTCAGTCCTCGTCTGCTGCTGAGGCTGGAGCCAGAGCTTGCATCGCCCATGCTGACATAGGTCTTGGGGTTTCCCTGGAGTCTACACAGGGGAGTTAGGCCTCCTCTCACCTGGAGAAGTGCAAGGCCGCTTTCCTTCCCAGCTGCAGCAGCTGTGTCCAGCTCCCCATCTAGGGGACACAGGGATCTGTGGCTAGCCCTCGAGGTGCCCCAGGTTGTCACACATGCCAATGTGTCGGGAGTCAAGCCTCGGGGTGACAGTCGAGGCAGTGCAGGTCAATCAGGTTCATCTGGACTGGACGAGGCATTTGGGGGTCTTGGGGTATGGTGGCCCATCCCCTGAGGCACCTCCCCACTCTCCTGGTGCGAGCGCCTCCTCTGTGGATGCGAGAGGAGCGACGGGAATCAATTCCCTAACGAGGAGGGAAAGAGCCCCTCACCTGGAGCTGAGCAGGGGAAAACAGGGCTCCTCCTAGGTCGCCATGGGCCGCTTGGGTTTCCTATTTAAAGGGGACAGGTAGGGCGCGGAACTTCTTGGGTCACAGCAAGGGTGTGAAGGATCCTTTCCAGGTCCAGGAGGAGAGAGGTGGTTTCCACCGAGACGCCACAGCCGACAAGGGCCTCACCCCGCCTGCAGGGGAGAAGCTTCCAGTTTTTCTCGAGTTGGGGCGGTGTCCTCTCGAGTTGGGGTGTGTCCTCTAGAGTTACTACTGGGATGCCAGGGATCCACCCCTGTGGCCTCAGCAGAGACCTGTCTCCGTGCGAGTTGTGAGGCATCTCTGGGGATTGCTCTCAAGTCATCGCCTGTTCCTCAGTCATCGTTTGGTGGTGAGCCCGGAGCCTGATCTTGTGTCACCCGTGCTGACATAGGTCTTGGGTTTCCCCAGAGCACCCACAGGGGAGTCAGGCCTCGTCTCGCCAGGAGACGCACTGGGACGCTCTCATCCCCAGCTGCTGCAGCATTGTCTGAATACCTCTCCAGCTGACACAGGGATGTGTGGCTTGCCCCCTAGGTACCCCAAGGCTGTCACACGAGCCAGTTTGTCGGGAGTCAAGCCTTGAGCAGACAATCCAGGCAGTGCAGGGTACTCAGGTTCATCTGGAGTGGACGAGGCATTTGGGGGCATTGGGAAATGGTGGCAAGAAACCTGAGGCACAATCCGACTCTCCTGATTCAAGCGCCTCCACTTGGGATTCGACGGGAACACTGGGAACGCTTTCCCGATGAAGCAGGGAAAGGGTCCCTCATCTAAAGCTGAACAGGGGAAAACGAGTCTCCTCTTGAGTCGCGGCGGGACCCTTGGTGTTCCTCTCGAGTGGGGACTTATGGGGTGGGGAACTTTTTGGTTCACAGTAAGGGTGTGAAGGAGCCTTTCTAGGTCTAGGAGGAAAGGGGTGATTTTCCACGAGCCGCCACAGCAGGCAAGGGCCTCACCCCGCCTGCAGGCAGGAACCTTCTAGTTTTTGTTGAGTTGCGGTGATGCCCTATCGAGTTACAATGGGGAAGCCAGGGATTCACACCTTTAGCCTGCACAGAGGCCAGTCTCTTTGCGAGTTTCGAGGCACCTCTGGGGATCGCTCCCCAGTCAAGGCCGGTTCCTCAGTCATAGTCTGGTGGTGAGGCCGGAGCCTGGTCTTGCCTCGCCTGTGCTGACATAGGTCTTGGGTTTCCCCAGGGCACCCACAGGGGAGTCACGCCTCGTCTCGCCCAAAGACGAGATGCACCCCCAGCTGCAGCAGAAGTGTCCGAACACCTGTCAAGCGGACACAGGCATGTGTGAATTGCCCTCGAGGTAACCCAAGGCTGTCACACGTGCCAGTTTGTAGGGAGTCAAACCTTGAGTAGACAATCGAGGCAGTGCAGGGTAGTCAGGTTCATCTGGAGTGGACGAGGCATTTGGGGATTTGGGGAATGGTGGCAAGAATTCTGAGGCACCGCTCGACTCTTCTGGTGCGAGCGCCTCCACTTGGGATGCGAGCAGAATGCTGGGAAACCTTTCCCGATGGAGCAGGGAAAGGGCCACTCATCTGGAGTTGAGCAGGGCAAAGTGGGGCTCCTCTTGAGTCACGGCGTGACACCCTGTGTTCCTCTCGAGTGGGGACCGGTTGGGTGGAGAAATTCTTGGGTCACAGCAAGGAGTGAAAGAGCCTTTTGAGGCCCAAGAGGAAGAGGTGATTTCCTGGAGACACCACAGCGGACAAAGGCCTCACACTGCCTGCTGGGGGGAAGCTTTTGGATTTTCTCTAGCTGAGGCGGGGTCCTCTCGAGTTACACCAGGGACACCAGGGACCCGCCTCTGTGGCCTCAGGATAGGCCAGTCTCCATGTGGGTTGCCAGGGGCCTCTGGGGATTCCTCATCAGTTGTCACCAGGTCCTCAGTCCTCGTCTGGTGCTGAGGCCAGAGCAAGAGCTTACATCGCCCATGCTGACATATGTCTTGGGGTTCCCCTAGAGGCCCAACCGTGGAGTCAGGCCTCCTCTCACCTGGAGACGTGCATGGCTGCTTTCCTCCTCAGCTGCAGCAGTTTCCGCCTCCCCGTCTTGCGGACACAGGGATCTGTGGCTTGCTCTCGAGGTACCCCAGGGCTGTGACATGTGCCCGTGTGTCGGTAGTCCAGCCTCGGGGTGACAGTCAAGGCTCTGCAGGGCAGTCGGGTTCATCTGGAGCAGATGAGACATTTGGGGGCATTGGGGAATGGTGGCCCGACATCTGAGGCTCCTCCAGACTCTCCTGTTTTGAACGCCTCCTCTTGCGATTCGAGGAGAGCGCCGGGAATCCTTTCCCGATGGTGAAGGGAAAGGGCCCCTCATCTGGGCTGAGCAGGGCAAAACGGGGCTCCTCTTGAGTCTCGGTGTGACATTCTGTGTTCCTCTCGAGTTGGGACCGGTGGGGTGGGGAACTTCTTGGGTCACAGCAAGGAGTGAAGGAGCCTTTCGAGGCCCAAGAGGAAGGGATGATTTCCCCC
>SJYW01043524.1:6520-26864 GCA_006410735.1 Raphicerus campestris | reverse complement strand
TTTTTTTATTAAGCACAAGGATAGCTGTTCCTTTTTTCACTTAACATTACTATCTATGAGTATGGTTATCTCATTCTTTTAATGGCTAAAAAGTATTTATGGGTTTTTTTTTTGCTTTCTCTTTTCTAATCTTATTTTTAATTGAAGGATAATTGCTTTACAGTATTTTGTTGGTTTCTCCAGAATATCAACATGAATGAGCCATAGGTATACGTAGGTCTCCTCCCGCTTGCGCCTCCCTGCCACCCCTCCTGGTGGTTACAGAGCCCCGACTTTCCATTCCCTACTTGATCTTCCCCTTCACTTAGTCATGTCTCATCTTTTTGGCACNGAGCCATAGGTATACGTAGGTCTCCTCCCGCTTGCGCCTCCCTGCCACCCCTCCTGGTGGTTACAGAGCCCCGACTTTCCATTCCCTACTTGATCTTCCCCTTCACTTAGTCATGTCTCATCTTTTTGGCACGTTGCCTTGTACTCAGATCTCTGTTGTTTACAGGTTGATTATCCTACATTTTCTTTCAATATTTTTTGATAATATTTGTCTGTTCAGTGAGTATTTCTTTCATCCATCATGTGCTTACCCTATTCCTTTGTTTGTTTGTTTACAAACTGTATTACCTTTTTATTATCATTCTTACTATGCACTTTTTAATGCTGTTACTTTAAGACCATATATTTGCTGGATAGTTGGGGCTAGTGCATCATTTCAGACTTAAGGGAATTCCCTCTGCTTTTAACATAGATGCATTCCCCATGACCCAGATTAAGACTGAGCATGTGTGTGCTAGAGAGAAACTGAGAATAGATTGTCATTTAGCCTGAACGTTTCCCTAACCTATGGAGTTGGGCAGCTACAGTGCTGATTGCAGTTCAGAATCTCTCTTGTCCTGGGCCTCACCTCAGACATAATTTAGGTAAAGACAGCGATTCTCTATGATTCCTCACTGGCACCTTGGAATTCACCAGGCGTTTGGAGACCAGCTGTCGCATCAGTTCTCAGATCTTCTCTCTTCAGGTACCTTCTGTCTGACTGGCTGCAGCCCATTGGATCCAGTTGCATGAGACAATTCATTCAGATATTTTGTCATTTGTGATTTTAAATCATTCCTGATTTCATCGTATATTGGGCTTACTTTTTAATCTCCAGTGTCCTTGCTTCTGAGAGTGATTTCTGAGAGGATAAGAGAGGAAATCCAAAATTCTGTTAAATGAAAAGAAGAAATCCTCTCTAATTTTCCAGATAACTTTGATAATACACCTGCCAGGGAGTGTACTAACATTAGACCTGACTTATAGATGAGAGTGGCTGAGGTTAAACTAGGGCCATGCGGTTCAGTGAGAATGAATGGACAGTCTTGATTCGTAACTCTACAGTTTTGAACCATCCATTGCTGACCTTTAGCCATGCATGGGAGAGTTTATAGCTTTGTTTACAAGTTGGAGTTGAAATAACTGTTTCAACCTACATTGGAGGATCTATAATGAACCAAACACGAGTAGGACAAGAAAAGTCTCAAGAAACCCAACACTCACTGGTCTTATATTTTGCTTGCCCTGAATTTGAACTTTTTTGACATTGTGTCTTTCTAATCTTCATTAAAACCATTTTTAGCTGGTAGTATTTTTCCTCAGATCAAGAAATTGAGGCAGAAGGGCCTAAGTAACTTCTCAATGTCACAGGTCAGAAACTGTTAACTCTTTTAATTACCTTTCTGCCTCCTGAAAGTGAAAGTCGTTCACTCGTGTCTGACTCTTTGCAACCCCATGGACTATACAGTCCATGGAATTCTCCAGGTCAGAATACTGGAGTGGTGGGTAGCCTTTCCCTTCTCCAGGGGATCTTCCCAACCCAGGAATTGAACCAGGATCTCCTGCATTGCAGGAGGATCCTTTACCTGATGAACTATGAGGGAAGCCCTAGATTACTTCCTCTTGGGTTACTATATTAATTGATTCAACTGTGTATTAACTGTAAGCCTGCCCCACTGTACCGATAAAGTCAAAAGATTCACCAAGGGACTCCTAGATGTTGTTTTCATTGTTCAAACCAGATGATGCTGCTACTTTCTGTGGGCTACGGGGCCATGTCTCTGAGCGCCATCATAATCACACCCAACATTTAGCTCACCCTGTTTTCATCCTGCAGTTTGTAGCCATCAATTAGTTCATATGAGGTAGGTGGTTGTCTCATTTCACAATTCAGGCAGCCGACGTGGAGAGAGCTTATGTGATTTTTCCAGGGTCAGCAGTGGTCCCAGGAGAGAGAGAGGTGAGACTGGGCTTTTCCATCCCAGGCTCAGCCCATCCACGAGGAGTCTGCTAACAAGCGTTCAGTCATCTCAACTCCCTTCATAGCCCACTCTGTGAAAAAGGTGCCTTCTCTCACTCCTACTGTGAGAATGTGGGCTCCACCAGGGTAACAGATGAGGTCAAATCAAGGAGGTTATGCACTCAGACAACTTCTTTTCATATTTAGTTTCAAGTATTTTAGACCATGAAATGAAGACCATTTTGGTTAAAACTTGCTAATAATAAAATTTTTTACTAAAAAATGACATTGACAAGTGGTATGGAAAAAAGAACCAGTTGATGGGGTGGTGTATCAGGCATTAGAAATTGAAACTAATTTCCTTTNTTTAGACCATGAAATGAAGACCATTTTGGTTAAAACTTGCTAATAATAAAATTTTTTACTAAAAAATGACATTGACAAGTGGTATGGAAAAAAGAACCAGTTGATGGGGTGGTGTATCAGGCATTAGAAATTGAAGCTAATTTCCTTTGAGGGAGCACTCTTTTTAGTTTCACTAACAGTACTGTACATATATATATATAACAACTCAAGTATGGCAAATTTTTAAAAATTGAAGAGGAAGATTAAATGCAGCTAGCCACCCCCTGCCCAAAGACCCTTACTTTTCGATGCTTACATTATAATGGAAATAGCTTCAGATTTTACCCAGTGAGGTCCAAGCATTCTTGGAGAATTTCTTATTTTTCTCTTCAAGTGACATTTTAATATACAGCATTTCATATGCAGTGTGGTTTTGAGATTAGCAAGTACGCAGGCAATAAGAGGAAAAGAAAGTACACCTAATAAAAAAGTAGGTGTCTTAGAGCTTTTCTGTTTCAACTATGACGCCTACTATCTCTTGTGATAACTTGGTTGACAGCATCCACAAATGGACTTAGAGTGAGGTTTTGTGTCTAAGCAACCCAGCACGTGACGAGTGAGCCTCAGATAGATGGTGCATTTTCTGTTTTAAAGACTTAAACAAAACTTTCCACATTCTTCCTTGGAGGAAAAAAATTACTTTTGAAGCCCTTTTCCACCTAAACACATTTGGAGATAAGAGCTCACAAGTCTTGACATTATTTCATTTTGTTATGTGTATCCGTCAAGGAACCAAGATACGATACAGCTACTAAAAAATGATGATTGTGGAACAGAGAAACTTGACAGCATTNGATGCTGCTACTTTCTGTGGGCTACGGGGCCATGTCTCTGAGCGCCATCATAATCACACCCAACATTTAGCTCACCCTGTTTTCATCCTGCAGTTTGTAGCCATCAATTAGTTCATATGAGGTAGGTGGTTGTCTCATTTCACAATTCAGGCAGCCGACGTGGAGAGAGCTTATGTGATTTTTCCAGGGTCAGCAGTGGTCCCAGGAGAGAGAGAGGTGAGACTGGGCTTTTCCATCCCAGGCTCAGCCCATCCACGAGGAGTCTGCTAACAAGCGTTCAGTCATCTCAACTCCCTTCATAGCCCACTCTGTGAAAAAGGTGCCTTCTCTCACTCCTACTGTGAGAATGTGGGCTCCACCAGGGTAACAGATGAGGTCAAATCAAGGAGGTTATGCACTCAGACAACTTCTTTTCATATTTAGTTTCAAGTATTTTAGACCATGAAATGAAGACCATTTTGGTTAAAACTTGCTAATAATAAAATTTTTTACTAAAAAATGACATTGACAAGTGGTATGGAAAAAAGAACCAGTTGATGGGGTGGTGTATCAGGCATTAGAAATTGAAACTAATTTCCTTTGAGGGAGCACTCTTTTTAGTTTCACTAACAGTACTGTACATATATATATATATAACAACTCAAGTATGGCAAATTTTTAAAAATTGAAGAGGAAGATTAAATGCAGCTAGCCACCCCCTGCCCAAAGACCCTTACTTTTCGATGCTTACATTATAATGGAAATAGCTTCAGATTTTACCCAGTGAGGTCCAAGCATTCTTGGAGAATTTCTTATTTTTCTCTTCAAGTGACATTTTAATATACAGCATTTCATATGCAGTGTGGTTTTGAGATTAGCAAGTACGCAGGCAATAAGAGGAAAAGAAAGTACACCTAATAAAAAAGTAGGTGTCTTAGAGCTTTTCTGTTTCAACTATGACGCCTACTATCTCTTGTGATAGCTTGGTTGACAGCATCCACAAATGGACTTAGAGTGAGGTTTTGTGTCTAAGCAACCCAGCACGTGACGAGTGAGCCTCAGATAGATGGTGCATTTTCTGTTTTAAAGACTTAAACAGAACTTTCCACATTCTTCCTTGGAGGAAAAAAATTACTTTTGAAGCCCTTTTCCACCTAAACACATTTGGAGATAAGAGCTCACAAGTCTTGACATTATTTCATTTTGTTATGTGTATCCGTCAAGGAACCAAGATACGATACAGCTACTAAAAAATGATGATTGTGGAACAGAGAAACTTGACAGCATTTCATTTCCTTTGTGTTCTGATTATACATTTATCAGAAAACCTGTATCTCTTCCAGTTCAGCTAGAAATTGGTAGAATTCAAGAACTCAAAGGCCTGGCAAAGAACTGTCGTATCACCTTACATTTTAGAGAAGTTGCTTGGTTGAGTCATTGTTAAAGCTTTTGATTCTCTTTTCATTCTTGTGACCCACTATCCACAGATCACATTTCTATAGGCCCTATAACTGCTTTGCCGCACAAATTAAACGCCAGGATATTTCATACATATACGCCAGCGTTTCAATGCTTGTCAATCAGAGTTTATAAAATATAGGGATTACAACCTGATATTAACATCCAAATCTATTGTGCTCATTTTATGTGTGAAAATGAAAAAGCCTCGTGCAAACGCTAGATTTCCCAGCCTCTTTGTCACCCTGTTTTTAATTTATCTCCAGGCTTTGAGTCAGTAAGATGATTTTGCTTATCAATTTAATGTACTGATAAAGCATATCTGTGGATCAGAATGATCAGAACTGTAGTGGATCTACAGGTTGTCTGGCATTAAGCCCAGCCCCACTAAGGGTTTTAATGGGGGCTACCTCCTCCATAGAATAAATACATCCCTGGTTTTTAATATTGTGTCTCCACTAGTGAAATGATTGCTTCATATGAAAAGTGGACAGAGAAATGCACTACTTTAGGGAGGATGACTTGAAAACTTTTAAGCATGTTTTTATACCTGTCCTTCTTTTTAGGTTTACTTCAAGACAAATTATCCAGATATTCCTCACAATGGCCATGTGGCTATGAACGCTTCCAGTGGACAGCCCTCAGCCTTAGCGATTTTTGAGACAGCACTGTGATTCTACCATGACGTCAAGTCTGTTCCAGAGGCATTTTTCCAATAGTTTTTGCACTGTGTAAACTACATTTTACTTATTTTTTATACCAGTAGCAGATATTTACACATAGAACATGTTAGTGTATTTGGGTTTTTTTCCTGCAACTTCACCCAGTGTTTTCAGGCTCTTAACAAAATTATTATTGTTATTTATATGTTAATAGTATTTTTGTCTTATCTAAATCAGAGGTACAGGCCACCAATAAAAGCTGTCTACCAGGTTTCGTGCCTTAAAGAGACTCCAGAGCCAAAGCACATTTTCTAAGTTGTAAGACAAAGTTGTCATAGATGTTTTTTACTGTCTCCAAATTACATATTCCTTTCCAGTTATATCAGGGATTCTGTTTACTTGAAGACTCTGTGAAAGTTGCCATTTTGCCTTATCACATAGCTAGGATCCACTATTCCCCACCAAAGACCTCTAGTTAAGCTAGTACAAAATTGGGAAAACAAAAAATACACTTTAGTTGAAATTACAATAGGAGGCATTACGTAGGAGAACCCTTCCTCCCCACCCCCCAAGATAAATGGTTAACATACATGAAGGTCAGTATTTCATTATATCTTCAAAAAGAGGTGGAAGAGAAAGGAATGCTTTCAGAAAATTGCCATTTCTATGGGGATTTGATAATGATAGACACATGAGTGATCACTGATCAGCTTCTAGAGTCCATGGCTCTGACTTTATAAACCTGTTGCAGTTTTAGATTCAGCTTGGTGATATTTCAAAGAGGCCATGCTGCTAACTGAAATTCCTGAGTATGTAGTGGTGATTTCATCTGGATTTCTCATGACGACTGACCGTCTGCTGACATAAGCCTTTTGGTTTAGCCATCATTGAAATCCTATCTAAATAGGATAGAAAGAGAGAACTAGAAAGTGAGAAAAATAGAAAGCCGTTGCCTACATTGACTGTGTTTATGCCCTGTGTTCTCAGGATGCATCAGGAAGGTTCATGTTCATGAGCCTGCCCAGGTTAGTTTACTTCTGACCACTAATTGCACTTTGTCTAGCTCTTTCAAATCAGTAGATCAGCAAACCACAATACTTCTCAGGCCTGCAGTACTGGGTTTGAGCTGTAGGTCTTAGCTTTTCTTCATGGTGGTGGCTATGGTGTATTGAGTTCAAGCTACTAAAGTTACTGCCCTGGTTTTAAGTGTACTTTCATGACCTCTCAATAACCACCCTCAAATTGCATATGTATGTTTATATATATGTATACATGCCTTCTGATAGCTGATATTTGGATTCTTTACCAGAGAAAAACCAGGTATTTCATAGAGTCAAGCCTTTAAAAACCACATACTCAGCAAACTACCCAGATACATTGAGTGTAGTTTGTATTTAGAAATAATACGGTTAATGTTTAGTCCAGTAATTATGTAGTAGTCATGGTTCTTATTTCAGGAGACTGAAATGACAACAAGGATAATATTGAGGTTTGTTGAAACAGTGGAAATATTTGAAATGTATATGTATGTGTTTATTTGGTGTTTAGAGGTTTGTTTGGTTCTTTTTTTCTTTTTTTTTTTAATCTTTAAAGGCAGTTAAATGTTTCTATTTTATTTCTTTTTTTAATGGCATTATAGACTTTTTCAATGAAACAAAATTTAGTTGAAATAAATGTTTTCATCTCCAAAGATCTGTGTTTTCATTTTTCGAGGTCTGACTCATGTCCTTCCTATTGAAAGCTAGTGTGTTTCCTTGCGATCCATTCCCAGCTCTTCTAGGTTAAAGGTACAGCAGATGCTCTCTGCAGAGAGGTGGATGTCACTGCTTCAAACAGTTGCTACTGAAGTAAGCCCAGCTGTGCCCTTACCATTAAGGGAAAATCATAGCTTATGTCCCAGGATTGAATCAAGTATTAAATTGTTGGAGTTTGGGGGTTTTGATTTTTGCCCCAAACTAACAAGAAACCTCTACTGTTACTACATTTAAAGCGCCTACAGGAAATATATTCTCAAAGTGTGGTTATTAGGCCAGCAGCAGCAGCAGCACCTGGGAACTTGTTAGAAATGCTGATTCTTGTGTCCCATATGTACTGAATCAGAAACACTAGTGGTGGGGACCAGTGGTCCCCAGTTGCCTTAACAAGGCCTAAGAGTGATTGTGATGCAGTCCAACATCTGAGAACCAGTAACACGAAATAAAGAACTCCTAAGACTCGTTAAGAAAAACACAGAAAGCCCAATTAGAGAAATGGACAAGTGACTCAAATAGGCCCTTCCACAGAAGAGAATATCCAAATGGCCAATAACAGCGAAAGGGCTCTGTGCCATTGGTTACCCAGGAAATGCAAATGAAAACCTCAATGAGATACCGCTAAACACCCAGTAGAGAGCTAAAATTAAAAAGGTTGAGAATAAGAATTGAGTGCCGATGAAGCAGTGGGAACTCTTGGCAAAAAACTTTGGAAAAAAATTTGACAGCATTTACTCATACTGCACGCCCTCAGATCCATTAATTCTGCTCCAAACATATACACTTGTTCAAGGATGTTCTTAGAAACCTAGTTCCTAGTAGCCACAAACTAGACATTACCCACATCCTCATCAACAGCAAAAGGAAAATGGGCTGTGATGGAATAGAATATCCCCCAGCAATGATTGCAGTTGAAAATCAACCACACAGGTGCAACACAAACTTAAGCCTGACCCCAAGGAAAATGTATGATTCCCTTACACAAGGTTCAGACATAGTTCAGAGAAGGCAGTGGCACCCCACCCCAGTACTCTTGCCTGGAAAATCCCATGGACAGAGGAGGCTGGTAGGCTGCAGTCCATAGGGTCCCGAAGAGTTGACATGACTGAATGACTTCCCTTTCACTTTTCACTTTAATCCCTTGGAGAAGGAAATGGCAACCCACTCCAGTGTTCTTGCCTGAAGAATCCCAGGGACGGGGGAGCCTGGAGGGCTGCCCTCTATGGGGTCACACAGAGTTGGACACGACTGAAGTGACTTAGCAGCAGACATAGTTACAATCAAATCATAGTGTTCAAAGTCAACTTCTGAGTTACTTAATATATTCTCTTGTTGGGGTGGGGCTTAGGTGGATATTGGTTGGAGTCTTCATTTATTTTCCTCACTTCTCTGTTGCNACTGTTTCAACCTACATTGGAGGATCTATAATGAACCAAACACGAGTAGGACAAGAAAAGTCTCAAGAAACCCAACACTCACTGGTCTTATATTTTGCTTGCCCTGAATTTGAACTTTTTTGACATTGTGTCTTTCTAATCTTCATTAAAACCATTTTTAGCTGGTAGTATTTTTCCTCAGATCAAGAAATTGAGGCAGAAGGGCCTAAGTAACTTCTCAATGTCACAGGTCAGAAACTGTTAACTCTTTTAATTACCTTTCTGCCTCCTGAAAGTGAAAGTCGTTCACTCGTGTCTGACTCTTTGCAACCCCATGGACTATACAGTCCATGGAATTCTCCAGGTCAGAATACTGGAGTGGTGGGTAGCCTTTCCCTTCTCCAGGGGATCTTCCCAACCCAGGAATTGAACCAGGATCTCCTGCATTGCAGGAGGATCCTTTACCTGATGAACTATGAGGGAAGCCCTAGATTACTTCCTCTTGGGTTACTATATTAATTGATTCAACTGTGTATTAACTGTAAGCCTGCCCCACTCTACCGATAAAGTCAAAAGATTCACCAAGGGACTCCTAGATGTTGTTTTCATTGTTCAAACCAGATGATGCTGCTACTTTCTGTGGGCTACGGGGCCATGTCTCTGAGCGCCATCATAATCACACCCAACATTTAGCTCACCCTGTTTTCATCCTGCAGTTTGTAGCCATCAATTAGTTCATATGAGGTAGGTGGTTGTCTCATTTCACAATTCAGGCAGCCGACGTGGAGAGAGCTTATGTGATTTTTCCAGGGTCAGCAGTGGTCCCAGGAGAGAGAGAGGTGAGACTGGGCTTTTCCATCCCAGGCTCAGCCCATCCACGAGGACTCTGCTAACAAGCGTTCAGTCATCTCAACTCCCTTCATAGCCCACTCTGTGAAAAAGGTGCCTTCTCTCACTCCTACTGTGAGAATGTGGGCTCCACCAGGGTAACAGATGAGGTCAAATCAAGGAGGTTATGCACTCAGACAACTTCTTTTCATATTTAGTTTCAAGTATTTTAGACCATGAAATGAAGACCATTTTGGTTAAAACTTGCTAATAATAAAATTTTTTACTAAAAAATGACATTGACAAGTGGTATGGAAAAAAGAACCAGTTGATGGGGTGGTGTATCAGGCATTAGAAATTGAAGCTAATTTCCTTTGAGGGAGCACTCTTTTTAGTTTCACTAACAGTACTGTACATATATATATATAACAACTCAAGTATGGCAAATTTTTAAAAATTGAAGAGGAAGATTAAATGCAGCTAGCCACCCCCTGCCCAAAGACCCTTACTTTTCGATGCTTACATTATAATGGAAATAGCTTCAGATTTTACCCAGTGAGGTCCAAGCATTCTTGGAGAATTTCTTATTTTTCTCTTCAAGTGACATTTTAATATACAGCATTTCATATGCAGTGTGGTTTTGAGATTAGCAAGTACGCAGGCAATAAGAGGAAAAGAAAGTACACCTAATAAAAAAGTAGGTGTCTTAGAGCTTTTCTGTTTCAACTATGACGCCTACTATCTCTTGTGATAACTTGGTTGACAGCATCCACAAATGGACTTAGAGTGAGGTTTTGTGTCTAAGCAACCCAGCACGTGACGAGTGAGCCTCAGATAGATGGTGCATTTTCTGTTTTAAAGACTTAAACAAAACTTTCCACATTCTTCCTTGGAGGAAAAAAATTACTTTTGAAGCCCTTTTCCACCTAAACACATTTGGAGATAAGAGCTCACAAGTCTTGACATTATTTCATTTTGTTATGTGTATCCGTCAAGGAACCAAGATACGATACAGCTACTAAAAAATGATGATTGTGGAACAGAGAAACTTGACAGCATTTCATTTCCTTTGTGTTCTGATTATACATTTATCAGAAAACCTGTATCTCTTCCAGTTCAGCTAGAAATTGGTAGAATTCAAGAACTCAAAGGCCTGGCAAAGAACTGTCGTATCACCTTACATTTTAGAGAAGTTGCTTGGTTGAGTCATTGTTAAAGCTTTTGATTCTCTTTTCATTCTTGTGACCCACTATCCACAGATCACATTTCTATAGGCCCTATAACTGCTTTGCCGCACAAATTAAACGCCAGGATATTTCATACATATACGCCAGCGTTTCAATGCTTGTCAATCAGAGTTTATAAAATATAGGGATTACAACCTGATATTAACATCCAAATCTATTGTGCTCATTTTATGTGTGAAAATGAAAAAGCCTCGTGCAAACGCTAGATTTCCCAGCCTCTTTGTCACCCTGTTTTTAATTTATCTCCAGGCTTTGAGTCAGTAAGATGATTTTGCTTATCAATTTAATGTACTGATAAAGCATATCTGTGGATCAGAATGATCAGAACTGTAGTGGATCTACAGGTTGTCTGGCATTAAGCCCAGCCCCACTAAGGGTTTTAATGGGGGCTACCTCCTCCATAGAATAAATACATCCCTGGTTTTTAATATTGTGTCTCCACTAGTGAAATGATTGCTTCATATGAAAAGTGGACAGAGAAATGCACTACTTTAGGGAGGATGACTTGAAAACTTTTAAGCATGTTTTTATACCTGTCCTTCTTTTTAGGTTTACTTCAAGACAAATTATCCAGATATTCCTCACAATGGCCATGTGGTTATGAATGCTTCCAGTGGACAGCCCTCAGCCTTAGCGATTTTTGAGACAGCACTGTGATTCTACCATGACGTCAAGTCTGTTCCAGAGGCATTTTTCCAATAGTTTTTGCACTGTGTAAACTACATTTTACTTATTTTTTATACCAGTAGCAGATATTTACACATAGAACATGTTAGTGTATTTGGGTTTTTTTCCTGCAACTTCACCCAGTGTTTTCAGGCTCTTAACAAAATTATTATTGTTATTTATATGTTAATAGTATTTTTGTCTTATCTAAATCAGAGGTACAGGCCACCAATAAAAGCTGTCTACCAGGTTTCGTGCCTTAAAGAGACTCCAGAGCCAAAGCACATTTTCTAAGTTGTAAGACAAAGTTGTCATAGATGTTTTTTACTGTCTCCAAATTACATATTCCTTTCCAGTTATATCAGGGATTCTGTTTACTTGAAGACTCTGTGAAAGTTGCCATTTTGCCTTATCACATAGCTAGGATCCACTATTCCCCACCAAAGACCTCTAGTTAAGCTAGTACAAAATTGGGAAAACAAAAAATACACTTTAGTTGAAATTACAATAGGAGGCGTTACGTAGGAGAACCCTTCCTCCCCACCCCCCAAGATAAATGGTTAACATACATGAAGGTCAGTATTTCATTATATCTTCAAAAAGAGGTGGAAGAGAAAGGAATGCTTTCAGAAAATTGCCATTTCTATGGGGATTTGATAATGATAGACACATGAGTGATCACTGATCAGCTTCTAGAGTCCATGGCTCTGACTTTATAAACCTGTTGCAGTTTTAGATTCAGCTTGGTGATATTTCAAAGAGGCCATGCTGCTAACTGAAATTCCTGAGTATGTAGTGGTGATTTCATCTGGATTTCTCATGACGACTGACCGTCTGCTGACATAAGCCTTTTGGTTTAGCCATCATTGAAATCCTATCTAAATAGGATAGAAAGAGAGAACTAGAAAGTTAGAAAAATAGAAAGCCGTTGCCTACATTGACTGTGTTTATGCCCTGTGTTCTCAGGATGCATCAGGAAGGTTCATGTTCATGAGCCTGCCCAGGTTAGTTTACTTCTGACCACTAATTGCACTTTGTCTAGCTCTTTCAAATCAGTAGATCAGCAAACCACAATACTTCTCAGGCCTGCAGTACTGGGTTTGAGCTGTAGGTCTTAGCTTTTCTTCATGGTGGTGGCTATGGTGTATTGAGTTCAAGCTACTAAAGTTACTGCCCTGGTTTTAAGTGTACTTTCATGACCTCTCAATAACCACCCTCAAATTGCATATGTATGTTTATATATATGTATACATGCCTTCTGATAGCTGATATTTGGATTCTTTACCAGAGAAAAACCAGGTATTTCATAGAGTCAAGCCTTTAAAAACCACATACTCAGCAAACTACCCAGATACATTGAGTGTAGTTTGTATTTAGAAATAATACGGTTAATGTTTAGTCCAGTAATTATGTAGTAGTCATGGTTCTTATTTCAGGAGACTGAAATGACAACAAGGATAATATTGAGGTTTGTTGAAACAGTGGAAATATTTGAAATGTATATGTATGTGTTTATTTGGTGTTTAGAGGTTTGTTTGGTTCTTTTTTTTTTTTTTATATCTTTAAAGGCAGTTAAATGTTTCTATTTTATTTCTTTTTTTAATGGCATTATAGACTTTTTCAATGAAACAAAATTTAGTTGAAATAAATGTTTTCATCTCCAAAGATCTGTGTTTTCATTTTTCGAGGTCTGACTCATGTCCTTCCTATTGAAAGCTAGTGTGTTTCCTTGCGATCCATTCCCAGCTCTTCTAGGTTAAAGGTACAGCAGATGCTCTCTGCAGAGAGGTGGATGTCACTGCTTCAAACAGTTGCTACTGAAGTAAGCCCAGCTGTGCCCTTACCATTAAGGGAAAATCATAGCTTATGTCCCAGGATTGAATCAAGTATTAAATTGTTGGAGTTTGGGGGTTTTGATTTTTGCCCCAAACTAACAAGAAACCTCTACTGTTACTACATTTAAAGCGCCTACAGGAAATATATTCTCAAAGTGTGGTTATTAGGCCAGCAGCAGCAGCAGCACCTGGGAACTTGTTAGAAATGCTGATTCTTGTGTCCCATATGTACTGAATCAGAAACACTAGTGGTGGGGACCAGTGGTCCCCAGTTGCCTTAACAAGGCCTAAGAGTGATTGTGATGCAGTCCAACATCTGAGAACCAGTAACACGAAATAAAGAACTCCTAAGACTCGTTAAGAAAAACACAGAAAGCCCAATTAGAGAAATGGACAAGAGACTCAAATAGGCCCTTCACAGAAGAGAATATCCAAATGGCCAATAACAGCGAAAGGGCTCTGTGCCATTGGTTACCCAGGAAATGCAAATGAAAACCTCAATGAGATACCGCTAAACACCCAGTAGAGAGCTAAAATTAAAAAGGTTGAGAATAAGAATTGAGTGCCGATGAAGCAGTGGGAACTCTTGGCAAAAAACTTTGGAAAAAAATTTGACAGCATTTACTCATACTGCACGCCCTCAGATCCATTAATTCTGCTCCAAACATATACACTTGTTCAAGGATGTTCTTAGAAACCTAGTTCCTAGTAGCCACAAACTAGACATTACCCACATCCTCATCAACAGCAAAAGGAAAATGGGCTGTGATGGAATAGAATATCCCCCAGCAATGATTGCAGTTGAAAATCAACCACACAGGTGCAACACAAACTTAAGCCTGACCCCAAGGAAAATGTATGATTCCCTTTACACAAGGTTCAGACATAGTTCAGAGAAGGCAGTGGCACCCCACCCCAGTACTCTTACCTGGAAAATCCCATGGACAGAGGAGGCTGGTAGGCTGCAGTCCATAGGGTCCCGAAGAGTTGACATGACTGAACGACTTCCCTTTCACTTTTCACTTTAATCCCTTGGAGAAGGAAATGGCAACCCACTCCAGTGTTCTTGCCTGAAGAATCCCAAGGACGGGGGAGCCTGGAGGGCTGCCCTCTATGGGGTCACACACAGTTGGACACGACTGAAGTGACTTAGCAGCAGACATAGTTACAATCAAATCATAGTGTTCAAAGTCAACTTCTGAGTTACTTAATATATTCTCTTGTTGGGGTGGGGCTTAGGTGGATATTGGTTGGAGTCTTCATTTATTTTCCTCACTTCTCTGTTGCATGTCATAATTCACAACTGAGTTAACTAAAAAGAAAATTCTCAGCCCCATTTTTCTTGTAGAGTCTCATTCAAATGCAGTGGCCCAGTCATTTAAAGGTGAATAATCTATACCTGAGGAGTTAATTTTGCTGAGTTGTTAAAATATGAACTCTGCACAAGGGTTGTCTTCTAGCCCATAGCAAATGGCTTCATGTGAAGCTCTTGGTATAAGGTCTGTATCCTACTTCATCTCTCCAATTCTGTCCAAATTGTTCTAGATTTTATTTCTTTTAACCACTTTATTGAGGTATGATTGACATAGCAAAAGTTGTACATGTTTAATGGAAACAAACAATGAGTTTGAAGAGAGTACACACTCAGTGAAATCAACCTCACCGTCTATGCCACAAACGTATCGATCACCTCCAAAAGTTTCCTCCCGCCGCTCTTTTTAATCTCCAGTAGTAGGAAAGATACAAGCATGTCAGTCTAATGCTAACTGCTTTCAATAAAGGCATAAATATGTCTTCTGTCACAAGCCAGTGATTTAGACTAAGTATTATGACCTGGTGAGTTAAATGTTAATATGTACCTTTACATAAGGTACATATGACCTTATGTAAATTGATGAAAATCTGGGTTTTTCTTTTGGATAGTTTGTCTAGGTATATTAGAAGCCTCTCTTCTCAAATCTGAGTATTTGTTTCGTATCGAATTCTGAAACGTTTAATAATGTTCATAATCTTAGGACTTGAGTGTGTTTTTGTAAGTCAAGCTTTCACTATGATTCTATTTTGTAGTGTTTTCTCAATATGTCTTTATCTAGAAATGTGTATGACAGTCTGGATACCACATCTCAAGAGAGAATTTCTTTGTAATTTCACTAATGTATTTCAGGGAATGGATGAACTTTTATTAAAAGCAAGGAAATCTTTCACTTGAAATGAGGAAAACAGATCAAATGCAAAACAAAATTCCAAAATCCATGTTTGTATAATCAACCCCGTTTAGTCTCCAAATGACCTAATTCTCCAAAGTTCATTTATTGAAACTGAATAAGTACAGTATGTGTCACTAAAGGAAATCGATTCAATTCAGTTGCTCAGTTGTGTCCGTCCCTTTACAACCCCATGTACTGCAGCATTCTCTGTCCATCACCAACTCCCGGAGTTTACTTAAACTCATGTCCATCAAGTCGGTGATGCCATCCAACCACCTCATCCTCTGTTGTCCCCTTCTCCTTGTGCCTTCAATCTTTCCCAGCATCAGGGTCTTTTCCAGTGAGTCAGTTCTTCGCATCAGATGGCCAAAGTATTGGTGTTTCAGCTTCAGCATCAGTCCTTCGATGAATATTTAGGGCTGATTTCCTTGAGGATTGACTGGTTTGATCTCCTAGCTCTCTAAGAGGCTTCAATGGTCTTCACCAAAACCACAGTTCAAAAGCATCAATTCTTCGTTTCTCAGCTTTCTCTATAGTCCAGCTCTCACATCCATACATGACTACTGGAAAAACCAGAGCTTTGACTAGACAGACCTTTGTTGCAAAGTAATGTCTCTGCTTTTTAATATGCAGTCTAGGTTGGTCATAGCTTTTCTTCCAAGGAGCAAGCATCTTTTAATTTCATGGCTGCAGTCACCATCTGCAGTGATTTTGAAGCCCCCCCAAATAAATTCTCACTGTCTCCATTGTTTCCCCTTCTATTTGCCATGAAATGATGGGGCCAGATGCCATGATCTTAGTTTTCTGAATGTTGAGCTTTAAGCCAACTTTTTCACTCTCCTCTTTTACTTTCTTCAAGAGGCTCTTTAGTTCTTTGTTGCTTTCTGCCATAAGGGTGGTGTCATCTGCATATCTGAGGTTATTGTGATTTCTCCCGGCAGTCTTGATTCCAGCTTGTGCTTCATCCAGCCCAACATTTTGCATAATGTACTCTACATATAAGTTAAATAAGCAGGGTGACAATATACAGCCTTGATGTACTCCTTTCCCGATTTGGAACCAGTCTGTAGTTCCATGTCCAGTTCTAACTGTTGCTTCTTGATCTGCATACAGATTTCTCAGGAGGCAGGTCAGATGGTCTGGTATTCCGTCTCTTTAAGAATTTGCCACAGTTTCTTGTGATTCACACAGTCAAAGGCTTTGACGTAGTCAATAAAGCAGAAGTTGATGTTTTTCTGGGAGTCTTGCTTTTTTGATGATCCAGTGGATGTTTGTAATTTGATCTCTGGTTCCTCTGCCTTTTCTACATCCAGCTTGAACATCTGAAAGTTCATGGGTCACGTACTGGTGAAGCCTGGCTTGCAGAAGCCTGGCTAGCATTACTTTGCTAGCATATGAGATGAGTGCAATTGTGCGGTAGTTTGAGCATTCTTTGGTGTTGCCTTTTTTGGGGATTGGAATGAAAACTGACCTCTTCCAGTCCTGTGGCCACTGCTGAGTTTTCCAAATTTGCTGGCATGTTGAATGCAGCACCTTTACAGCATCATCTTTATGGATTTGAAATGGCTCTTTTGGAATTCCATCACCTCCACTAGCTTTGTTCATAGTGATGCTTCCTAAGGCCCACTTGACTTCTCATTCCAGGATGTCTGGCTCTAGATGAGAGATCACACCATCATGATTATCTGGGTAGCGAAGATCTTTTTTGTACAGTTCTGTGTATTCTTGCCACCTCTTTTTAATATCTTCTGCTTCTGTTAGGTCCATACCATTTCTGTCCTTTACTGTGCCCATTTTTCCATGAAGTGTTCCCTCAGTATCTCTTATTTTCTTGAGGAAATCTCTAGTCTATCCCATTTTATATCCTCCATTAAAAAGTTGAAGATTTCATCATCTCTCAAAAACAATTTTTTTAAAAAAAGTTTGCCTCAGATTTCAGTAAATTCATAGATTAATATTCACAAACTGTGTGCCATATGTGCTTTCATCCTTATCAAATTAAGAATTTTGAGCCAGAGGGACCACATGACACACAAAGTCCTTTTTCCTACCACTCTGTATTCTATTTTGGGATTTTAAAATGTTACAAATATGTAAATATCCAATAATTGTCAAATAAAAATCCTCCCCAAATACTGGGATTTTTTTTTTTTTTTTATAGTGGTTGCCAATTGGTTCTCTGGGACACACTCAGATGGAGTTTAGTGCTGGGATGTTTATTAGGGGCACCCCTCATATTACCACTGGTGGAATCAGAAGGGATAGAGTAGAGGAAAAAATTGAGCTGGAACAACAGCCAGGTGACCTTAGATGTCCCCATGGGGGCTCTGAAGAGAAGATGGCTCTTCAGGGTTGTCCTGACACGTCCAATGACCAGGCCTTTCTACCTCCACCTGGATGGGTCATTGCACAGAGGCTGCGCCCAGAGGGGCTGGTGGTGTAAGGTTGCCCACTGGCAGCACTTGCAGCAGCTGGACAATGAGTCCCTGAAGGGAGGTCAGGACAGCACGTCTCCATGGCCCCCCATCCCCCCACAGCATGTGTCGCAGCTCCAGTGCTTGGTGATTAGGATGTACAGTCACAGAAAACTGCTGGTGTCCTCTAACATTTAAGTCAAAATGATGACTTAGTCATTCTCCTCAATACCATGTGGTCTAAAAAACAGAAGCTCCATCTAGGGCAGATATCCGGATTCTCTAGGGTCAGCCCAGTTGTCGCCTCTTCTAGGAAGTCATCTTGAGGTCAATCATCATCCTAGGTAACTCAGATTTCTATAATAACCTGAGCACCTCTCGTTTGTTAAACTGAACCATGCTTGGCTAGTGTCCTGTTGTCACCATCTTGAGATACTTATTTTTTAAACAAAGGACTTTGTTCTCTTCCATTTCGCTCTGGGTCCTGTAAATTATGTAGCCTTCACCGACTATGAAGATTCATACGTGGTCTGTCTTCTCACTAAACCACATGAGAAAAAGATTTGGAACTGTGCCCTATTCATTTTTAAAATTACATCTTTCAGCTCCGTGTCTGTCACATAGTGGGTGTGGTGCCTAGTAAGTGTTTGCTGGATGAGTAGATTACTGAGAATAAATCTTCTCAACTTCATAATTTTGAAATTCGCCCTGGCTTCAAAATCAGTCACACTGATCTGTCAGTCCTTTCTCTCCTGCTCACTTGCAACGTGGGTGTCCAAAGAATGTACTGTCCAGAGTGGAACACTTGAGAGTTAAAGGAAAGCAGTAACCAGCAAAGGTGCCAGGAAAATAAACTGGCATCATCCTTGACAAAACGGGCTCTGGTCACCTTATATCCATATAGCCATAGTTTCATGTTTGGCTAAGTGTTTCAACCTCTTGGAATCTCACTTCCTTCATCTGGGAAACGAATACACTTCCTGCCCGTGGACCACTGCTTTGGTTGGGATGATGGAGGGACCAAGAGTATCTAAAGACACAGGGTGGACTCATGACCTTGGTGATTCTTAACCACCAGGAGAGGAGAGCAAGATGAGTGTGGGTGAAGGAGGTTTGTAGACTGTAGAAGGTGTATTTGAGGAGGTCCTCATCTGATGGCCTAAACCAGACTGCTCCTCCTTCATGTGTAGTAAAAATGACAGGAGCACCCGGGGAGGAGCACAGCCTCTGGAGTCAGCCTTCCAGGGACTGATGCTGTCTCCTCTGGACCCTGACTGGCTTTGGATTCAAGTTCTGCTAACATATTCGTGGGTTCTTAAGGTTCAGAACCCCACTGTGCCTCAGTTTCTTTGTAACGTTGAGATGGGAGTAGTATATTTCTCAGAGGGTTATTGTCAAGATTAAATATGACGGTGACACTCGCAGTGTGGCTTGTGGGCTAATGTTAGTCCACAACCTGTTTGTAACCAGGTTAGAAGTAAGTACAGGAATTTTAAGAAAGCTAGACACTCACAACCATCTTCTATTGCTGTGACAGCCACACTTGGGATGGCTGGGATCTTGAACAGGCCAGAGACCAGCGTGTCACACTTGCAGGGAGGTGCACGTGGCTGAGCCGCACACCAGCCCTGCACTCTGGGGGCATTGATTAGTTTGCAATGTAATGAAAATATAAATAAAACTGATTCTTAACCCCAGACAGTTGAGAAACTCTCTATCAACACTATTGTCTTTATTCATTGTTATCATGATATTTATGTTTAAAATCAGACCATATAAACTTTCAAGAGGCCCCACTATACATTGTCACCCTGCTTATTTAACTTCTATGCAGAGTACATAGTGAGAAATGCTGGACTGGAAGAAACACAAGCTGGAATCAAGATTGCCGGGAGAAATCGCAATAACCTCAGATATGCAGATGACACCACCCTTATGGCAGAAAGTGAAGAGGAGCTAAAGGGCCTCTTGATAAAGGTGAAAAAGGAGAGTGAAAAAGTTGGCTTAAAGCTCAACATTCAGAAAACTAAGATCATGGCATCTGGTCCCATCACTTCATGGCAAATAGATGGGGAAACAGTGTCAGACTTTATTTTGGGGGGCTCCAAAATCACTGCAGATGGTGACTGCAGCCATGAAATTAAAAGATGCTTACTCCTTGGAAGAAAAGTTATGACCAACCTAGATAGCATATTCAAAAACAGAGACATTACTTTGCCGACTAAGGTGCGTCTAGTCAAGGCTGTGGTTTTTCCTGTGGTCATGTATGGATGTGAGAGTTCGACTGTGGAGAAGGCTGAGTGCCGAAGAATTGATGCTTTTGAACTGTGGTGTTGGAGAAGACTCTTGAGAGTCCCTTGGACTGCAAGGAGATCCAACCAGTCCATTCTGAAGATCAGCCCTGGGATTTCTATGGAAGGAATGATGCTAAAGCTGAAAATCCTGTACTTTGG
>SJYW01043523.1:0-13651 GCA_006410735.1 Raphicerus campestris | reverse complement strand
CTGATATACAGAGGCCCCTTGGTTTTCCTCCAACTTGGACTTGTGTTTTTGTGGGTTGAGGATGCTAAAATCAGAACTCCAAGCTGAGTGGGCTATAACAATGCTGTGAATTCCAAATATATTTCAAGAAATTAAACTAAGTATGCATCTTAAACAAAGTAATATTTATACTTAAGTTTATAAATACTATTACATATATATGTGAATTTCAAAACCATGAATTAAATCACATGATTTAATGAAGATCAACACGGACTTAAAACATTGTATTACATAGATAACTCATCACCAGTTTCTATAGAAGATAAGGATTTGCTTGTCTTTCTAAAATCTCTCAAACTTCTTAACATACTCCAGAATCTTGAGTTCCAAGAAAGAACTCATTTTCTCTCCTAAAATTAGCATATTCTGGGATATAAATGTATTCTATCTNCTGTATTACATAGATAACTCATCACCAGTTTCTATAGAAGATAAGGATTTGCTTGTCTTTCTAAAATCTCTCAAACTTCTTAACATACTCCAGAATCTTGAGTTCCAAGAAAGAACTCATTTTCTCTCCTAAAATTAGCATATTCTGGGATATAAATGTATTCTATCTGTTACCTCAGCAGTAAATTTATTTCTTGAATTCGTACTTTAACATACATTGAATACCTACTACTAACTACTGAATGACTAGCATTTCACTCTAAATTATCATTGATATTATAGAACTGTTAAGTGCATAAGCTACAGTCACATTTTCTTCAACAGTTAAATCTCGACCTTAAGCTTGAGTATACATCATACAGGCAAGAAGATCTGTTGGAGATTACACGTGACCTGCACTGGCCTTCTTTAAAGTTTTTCTCACAGGTTATAAGAATTTGCTCTGAAAATCATGTAATTAAATGAGAATTTCTTTTCTATTAACATGGCATCTTTGAGCTATCTTAAAACTATTTGTAAACATTTAGTATTTTTTTAGTTATTGTATAAAAATATCACAGAAGAATTTTTAATCAACTTTTAGAATCATTGCCTTTACCTGCCTACCTTGCTACCTGCCATCAAACACAGAGATAAACCAGTAATGGTATTTCAGTCTCTGCGTGCAGAGATGGACCAAGAAATATTAAACTAAAACAAAATTAGTTGTAGAGAGTTTCTTACAAGTCTTCTTGAACACACTTCCCCTTTAAAATAAAATGTTGTTGGGACTTCTCTGGTGGTCCAGTGGTTAAGACTCCCTCTTTCAATGCAGGGAGTATAGGTTCAACCCCTGGTTGGGGAGCTAAGATCTCACATGTCACACAGCCAAAAAACCAAAACATAAGACAGAAGTAATGAAACAAATTCAATAGACTCTAAAAATTGTCCACATCAAAAAACCTTAACAAAAAATGCTGACATCTTCAATTTCAACATTCCAACAGTTAAAACCCTTTGAGAGGTTCTTGGTCTCATTCAGCAATGCCTGGGATGTATTCTCCACAAGGTGGAAGTTTCCGGAGATAAGAGTCCACTGCTCATCAACTTTGCCCTTCATTCCTTCCCTAGCAAACTGCAGGAAAGTTTAATTACTTTTCATTTGGTTTTCTGAAGAACTGTAGGGTGATTCTCTGAAATGTGATTTTAAAAAATGGTAGCCAAAAATCCTGTTGAAGTGTGACTTTCTCACATTATATCAGGATCGGTTGTGCTGAAAAGAGTCCACTTTTGTGCTCCTAGAGCTGCAGCCCATGAAAAGAGCAAATGACCTGCAGATCTACAAATCCTATCTCTTGATGGAATCTGACCTCAACCACTCAGGAAAGCCATGCAAAGAAAAACCAGAAAAACTTAACTGAGTCATCATCTTAATTCACTGGTTCATTAGATCATGAAAAAGCAATTTCAGTCAGCTGTGCATTTACATTTATTTCAGTTTACATTTTTCACCCCAAACTTTTATCCTTCCCTGTTTTCCAGGTCTTATTCCAGAGGTATGAGCTACCTTCTCTCACCTACATGGGCAACATCCCTTCTGAGCAGTACAAATGGCCTAATAGCTACAAAACAAAATGGAAATAAATGCTGAATGATTGCTTTAAATACAAGTGATACTAAAGAAGGAGCTATAAAAATGTTATTATTATAATCCATGAGTGGCCAAGAGGAACCCACACAGCAGTAGTATCTGTTGACCCCCATGTACAGTTTTTGTAGCATTTCCCCAACACTCAAAAAAAAAACATTAAAATAATTTGAATAACCAACCTTCGGGCTAGGGGCCCAAGATCCAGATGCAAGCTCACATCTTGTCAGACTCCTGTGGATTCATCTCAGCTCTCACATGTATTCATAATACTATAAATGCACGTTTTGTGCTTACTTTTCTAGATGGTATAACTTCTACAAAGACAATTTAGAATTGCAGTGTCTTGCAGTGTCTACCTTGGGGTACTTTCAGAATGAAAAAAAGGGGGCAGGGAGTTAAAATATAAATAAAAATGGAAAAGGAACACTACAAATAATAATAATTTTAAAACAAGGGCAGCATTCCAGCTATCTGAAACTCAGGTACCTGGCACCATAAAGAATTCAACAGAGGACGGAAAATCAAGAAACCATGAACAGCAGCCTGTGAGCCACTTCGCCTTGGCCCAGGAATAACCTGCATTCAAAAGGAGGTTTTAAAACACAATTCTAGTATATCCAATCATTTTGCTTTTCTGCATCTTCAGCATACTAAGGTGCCCAGGAAGGATGGAAGGAAGGAGGAACTGACAATGGTAAACTAACCTGGCAGCCTGACAGCAAGAACAGAAAATGCACACAGGAAGTAAAAAAGCCAAGCTGGACTGGCATCCCCACAAACGCTGGGGACACACACTACACCATAGTCCAGAATGAAACTTGACTCCATAATGATAACCCTGAGTTTGCAAGGAAAGCTGAAATTATTTTGTGAACAGTTATTAAAAGCAAGGCATTGGGTGGGGTTTCCCTGGTGATCCAGTGGTGAAGACTCCGCAAGGGACACCGGCTTGATCCCTGGTCTGGGAAGGTTCCACATGCCATGGAGCAACTCAGCTCATGCATCACAGTACTCAGCCTGTTGCTCTAGAGCCCATGAGCTGCAGCGACAGAGCCCACGCACCCTGGAGCCTGTGCTCCACAACAAGAGGCCAGCGCACCACAACCAGATAGTAGACCCCACTCCCTGCAACTCAAGGCCCGCCTGCCACAGTGAAGACTCGCCACAGCCAAAAATAAAAAATAAATGCATCTTTTTAAAAAAGGAAAAAAGAAAGCATGGCATTGTGTGAGCCCATACGCTGACCAAAAGCTGTGTGACAGATGGCCCACTGCAGCATGATATGTAATAGCCACAAAGTAGAAATGACTCAAATGGCCATGACCTGTGAAGTGGATAAATAAGTTGTATCTTCACACAATGAACACTCTACAGCAGTGAGAATGACAGAACTACAAGCATAATGTTGAGTGCGAGAAGCCAAACCATGTAATAAGGAAAAAACACATAGGAGATCAGGCCTGGAGGTCAGAGAGGGACTGCAGTGATTGGAAGCGAGCACAGAGGCTTCTAGGTAATATGCTGTTTTTTTAAGTTCTTCTTTAACATTATTATTTATTTTTAATTGGAGTATAATTGCACTACAACGGTGTGTTATTTTTTGGAGGGAGGGATGTATGTATACATAAAACTGATTCACACTGTTGTTACAACATGCTGTTTCTTGATCTGGATGCTGTCTATGTGGAGTCAGCAAGCTGTACACCAAGCTCTGTGCACTTTTCTGTAGGTTTATTTGTCTCTGAAGAACATATTGCCAAAATAATACACAACAGACTTGATGAAGTATAAATTTCTTACCTTCATGGGGAATTCAATCATTAATATGTCACAATTCAGATTTCAAATTCAGAGGCAACCCAAGACAAAAATTTTGAAGCAAGTGATGTTTATCTTTTCTACCTTGGTTCCACATCCTCTTTCTGGGGCTTTTCTATGTGTTTTGTTTTTTAATTATTTTTACTTTTCTGGGGTTGTGCACGCAGGCTTTCTCAAGGTGCAGAGAGTGGGTGCTACTCTCTAGTTGTGATGTATGGTTTCTCACTGTAGTGGCTTCTGCTGTGGAGCACAGGCTCTAGGGCGTGCAGGTTTCAGCAGTTGCATCTAATGGACACTGAAGCACAGGCTCAGGAGTTGCGGCACATGGGCTTAGTTGCTCCATGGCGTCTGGGATCCTCCCAGACAAGGGATCAAACTGATGTCCCCTGTATTGAAAGTGGATTCTTAGCCACTGGACCACCAGGGAAGCCCCTTTACCTTTTTAACAGGAATTCTCGACCATGTCCTACACTCTCACTTCTCATTTCTTTATCAGAATTTAAGACATACAAATCACCCAGGGACCTTGTTAAAGCACAGATGCTTCAGTAAGTCTGTGGTGGGGCCTAGTGTCTGCATTGCTAGAGAAGCTCCCAGGGGTGGCCAGTGCCCCTGGTCTGAGGCCTTAAGCTGCAGAGAAAAGATGTGATTTAAAAACCAGTGTCTGCCGAGCTCCTGGGAGAGGAATAACGCCTGGTCCTGGGAATCTGAGCATGGCTGAGTTTTAGGACCTAGATCTGGCGGATCATTCTGGGCTCCCCTATGCCTCTCGGCTTGCACCCCTGTTATTAAGCTACCAACTCAGGGACAGTAAAGTAAGAACTGTTCCTGCCCTAAGGAGTTTTGTACTGTTTCTCATTCAAACATCATCTTTGGACTTCTGAGCACAGTGCTTTTCCCACAGCTTATGCAGAAGGGAGGGAGGAGGGGAGGGAATAAAGGAGGGGAGCAGGCAGTTCATTTGCCTGGGGAAGTGTGGCAATGGTAAGTGCTGGTGTGACTTATCAGATGACTGAGGCTGCTTAAGTTCAAGATGTGTCTTCCATGGGGGGTGGGGGTCAGTGTGGTTGTGGACATTTTAATGAGTGAGATTGGAGGGTGAGCATGGAGGAGTAGACACCAGGGTGAATAAGCCCTCTTCTCCTAGGGGGTCATTTTGGAGCCATGAACACAAGGAGGCAAAGCCTTTCCTTGGCAGATAGAAAAGTGTTAATAAATTTTAAAGCTGCCCCAGAAAATCGGAAGTGTTTAGGCATTTGGAAATAGTACAGGGGAATATAATGTACGTGGGTTTTTTTTTTCAGATTTAAACAAATATTTGAAAATTTTCTAGTGCACATTTTATAAGTTGGAAGCAATAAAAAAATGCTCTCTGATCTCTCCAGAGGTGATTCTCATAAAAAAGGGAATCCCCAAAACAGAGTATCTGGAGAACTTTTTTTAGTAGCTACGATGGTTAATTTTATGTGGCAACTTGGCTAGGCTGCAGTGCTTAAATACTTGGTTATACATATCTGGATGTTGCTATGAAGGTCCTTTTTAAATTTATTTTTAATTGAAGGATAATTACTTCATGAAGGTATTTTGTACATGAGATTAACATTTCAATCTGTTAAGACTTTGAGGACAGCAGATTACCCTCCAAAATATGGGCAGGCTTCATCTAATGAGTTGAAGACCTTTAAATGAAGACTGAGTACCCCCAAGGAAGAGGTGATTTTGCCAGCCCACTGCCTTGGGGCAGAAACTGTTGTATCACCTCATCTCTAGGTCTCCAGTCTGCTGGTCTACCCTGCAGATTATAGACCTGCCAGCCTCCACAATGGTGTGAGCCAATTCCTCAAAATAAATCCAACCCTGCCCCCCTTGCTCCCCCCACACCCCCTGTACTGTTCCCTAGCCACTACATCTTATTGGCTCTATTCCTTTGGTGAAGCCTACTAACACAGTGGCTTGTATCACTGTACTTTCACTGTGAAGCTGGTGCATTTGTTTATGTGATTAAGCCCAGTGAAAGTACAGTGATACAAGCCACTGTGTTAGTAGGCTTCACCAAAGGAATAGAGCCAATAAGATGTAGTGGCTAGGGAACAGTACAGGGGGTGTGGGGGGAGCAAGGGGGGCAGGGTTGGATTTATTTTGAGGAATTGGCTCACACCATTGTGGAGGCTGGCAGGTCTATAATCTGCAGGGTAGACCAGCAGACTGGAGACCTAGAGATGAGGTGATACAACAGTTTCTGCCCCAAGGCAGTGGGCTGGCAAAATCACCTCTTCCTTGGGGGTACTCAGTCTTCATTTAAAGGTCTTCAACTCATTAGATGAAGCCTGCCCATATTTTGGAGGGTAATCTGCTGTCCTCAAAGTCTTAACAGATTGAAATGTTAATCTCATGTACAAAATACCTTCATGAAGTAATTATCCTTCAATTAAAAATAAATTTAAAAAGGACCTTCATAGCAACATCCAGATATGTATAACCAAGTATTTAAGCACTGCAGCCTAGCCAAGTTGCCACATAAAATTAACCATCGTAGCTACTAAAAAAAGTTCTCCAGATACTCTGTTTTGGGGATTCCCTTTTTTATGAGAATCACCTCTGGAGAGATCAGAGAGCATTTTTTTATTGCTTCCAACTTATAAAATGTGCACTAGAAAATTTTCAAATATTTGTTTAAATCTGAAAAAAAAAACCCACGTACATTATATTCCCCTGTACTATTTCCAAATGCCTAAACACTTCCGATTTTCTGGGGCAGCTTTAAAATTTATTAACACTTTTCTATCTGCCAAGGAAAGGCTTTGCCTCCTTGTGTTCATGGCTCCAAAATGACCCCCTAGGAGAAGAGGGCTTATTCACCCTGGTGTCTACTCCTCCATGCTCACCCTCCAAT
This sequence comes from Raphicerus campestris, assembly GCA_006410735.1. Classification (NCBI taxonomy): domain Eukaryota; kingdom Metazoa; phylum Chordata; class Mammalia; order Artiodactyla; family Bovidae; genus Raphicerus; species Raphicerus campestris. The sequence goes on along the minus strand of SJYW01043523.1, from coordinate 6,878 downwards.
CTCACTCATTAAAATGTCCACAACCACACTGACCCCCACCCCCCATGGAAGACACATCTTGAACTTAAGCAGCCTCAGTCATCTGATAAGTCACACCAGCACTTACCATTGCCACACTTCCCCAGGCAAATGAACTGCCTGCTCCCCTCCTTTATTCCCTCCCCTCCTCCCTCCCTTCTGCATAAGCTGTGGGAAAAGCACTGTGCTCAGAAGTCCAAAGATGATGTTTGAATGAGAAACAGTACAAAACTCCTTAGGGCAGGAACAGTTCTTACTTTACTGTCCCTGAGTTGGTAGCTTAATAACAGGGGTGCAAGCCGAGAGGCATAGGGGAGCCCAGAATGATCCGCCAGATCTAGGTCCTAAAACTCAGCCATGCTCAGATTCCCAGGACCAGGCGTTATTCCTCTCCCAGGAGCTCGGCAGACACTGGTTTTTAAATCACATCTTTTCTCTGCAGCTTAAGGCCTCAGACCAGGGGCACTGGCCACCCCTGGGAGCTTCTCTAGCAATGCAGACACTAGGCCCCACCACAGACTTACTGAAGCATCTGTGCTTTAACAAGGTCCCTGGGTGATTTGTATGTCTTAAATTCTGATAAAGAAATGAGAAGTGAGAGTGTAGGACATGGTCGAGAATTCCTGTTAAAAAGGTAAAGGGGCTTCCCTGGTGGTCCAGTGGCTAAGAATCCACTTTCAATACAGGGGACATCAGTTTGATCCCTTGTCTGGGAGGATCCCAGACGCCATGGAGCAACTAAGCCCATGTGCCGCAACTCCTGAGCCTGTGCTTCAGTGTCCATTAGATGCAACTGCTGAAACCTGCACGCCCTAGAGCCTGTGCTCCGCAGCAGAAGCCACTACAGTGAGAAACCATGCATCACAACTAGAGAGTAGCACCCACTCTCTGCACCTTGAGAAAGCCTGCGTGCACAACCCCAGAAAAGTAAAAATAATTAAAAAACAAAACACATAGAAAAGCCCCAGAAAGAGGATGTGGAACCAAGGTAGAAAAGATAAACATCACTTGCTTCAAAATTTTTGTCTTGGGTTGCCTCTGAATTTGAAATCTGAATTGTGACATATTAATGATTGAATTCCCCATGAAGGTAAGAAATTTATACTTCATCAAGTCTGTTGTGTATTATTTTGGCAATATGTTCTTCAGAGACAAATAAACCTACAGAAAAGTGCACAGAGCTTGGTGTACAGCTTGCTGACTCCACATAGACAGCATCCAGATCAAGAAACAGCATGTTGTAACAACAGTGTGAATCAGTTTTATGTATACATACATCCCTCCCTCCAAAAAATAACACACCGTTGTAGTGCAATTATACTCCAATTAAAAATAAATAATAATGTTAAAGAAGAACTTAAAAAAACAGCATATTACCTAGAAGCCTCTGTGCTCGCTTCCAATCACTGCAGTCCCTCTCTGACCTCCAGGCCTGATCTCCTATGTGTTTTTTCCTTATTACATGGTTTGGCTTCTCGCACTCAACATTATGCTTGTAGTTCTGTCATTCTCACTGCTGTAGAGTGTTCATTGTGTGAAGATACAACTTATTTATCCACTTCACAGGTCATGGCCATTTGAGTCATTTCTACTTTGTGGCTATTACATATCATGCTGCAGTGGGCCATCTGTCACACAGCTTTTGGTCAGCGTATGGGCTCACACAATGCCATGCTTTCTTTTTTCCTTTTTTAAAAAGATGCATTTATTTTTTATTTTTGGCTGTGGCGAGTCTTCACTGTGGCAGGCGGGCCTTGAGTTGCAGGGAGTGGGGTCTACTATCTGGTTGTGGTGCGCTGGCCTCTTGTTGTGGAGCACAGGCTCCAGGGTGTGTGGGCTCTGTCGCTGCAGCTCATGGGCTCTAGAGCAACAGGCTGAGTACTGTGATGCATGAGCTGAGTTGCTCCATGGCATGTGGAACCTTCCCAGACCAGGGATCAAGCCGGTGTCCCTTGCGGAGTCTTCACCACTGGATCACCAGGGAAACCCCACCCAATGCCTTGCTTTTAATAACTGTTCACAAAATAATTTCAGCTTTCCTTGCAAACTCAGGGTTATCATTATGGAGTCAAGTTTCATTCTGGACTATGGTGTAGTGTGTGTCCCCAGCGTTTGTGGGGATGCCAGTCCAGCTTGGCTTTTTTACTTCCTGTGTGCATTTTCTGTTCTTGCTGTCAGGCTGCCAGGTTAGTTTACCATTGTCAGTTCCTCCTTCCTTCCATCCTTCCTGGGCACCTTAGTATGCTGAAGATGCAGAAAAGCAAAATGATTGGATATACTAGAATTGTGTTTTAAAACCTCCTTTTGAATGCAGGTTATTCCTGGGCCAAGGCGAAGTGGCTCACAGGCTGCTGTTCATGGTTTCTTGATTTTCCGTCCTCTGTTGAATTCTTTATGGTGCCAGGTACCTGAGTTTCAGATAGCTGGAATGCTGCCCTTGTTTTAAAATTATTATTATTTGTAGTGTTCCTTTTCCATTTTTATTTATATTTTAACTCCCTGCCCCCTTTTTTTCATTCTGAAAGTACCCCAAGGTAGACACTGCAAGACACTGCAATTCTAAATTGTCTTTGTAGAAGTTATACCATCTAGAAAAGTAAGCACAAAACGTGCATTTATAGTATTATGAATACATGTGAGAGCTGAGATGAATCCACAGGAGTCTGACAAGATGTGAGCTTGCATCTGGATCTTGGGCCCCTAGCCCGAAGGTTGGTTATTCAAATTATTTTAATGTTTTTTTTTTGAGTGTTGGGGAAATGCTACAAAAACTGTACATGGGGGTCAACAGATACTACTGCTGTGTGGGTTCCTCTTGGCCACTCATGGATTATAATAATAACATTTTTATAGCTCCTTCTTTAGTATCACTTGTATTTAAAGCAATCATTCAGCATTTATTTCCATTTTGTTTTGTAGCTATTAGGCCATTTGTACTGCTCAGAAGGGATGTTGCCCATGTAGGTGAGAGAAGGTAGCTCATACCTCTGGAATAAGACCTGGAAAACAGGGAAGGATAAAAGTTTGGGGTGAAAAATGTAAACTGAAATAAATGTAAATGCACAGCTGACTGAAATTGCTTTTTCATGATCTAATGAACCAGTGAATTAAGATGATGACTCAGTTAAGTTTTTCTGGTTTTTCTTTGCATGGCTTTCCTGAGTGGTTGAGGTCAGATTCCATCAAGAGATAGGATTTGTAGATCTGCAGGTCATTTGCTCTTTTCATGGGCTGCAGCTCTAGGAGCACAAAAGTGGACTCTTTTCAGCACAACCGATCCTGATATAATGTGAGAAAGTCACACTTCAACAGGATTTTTGGCTACCATTTTTTAAAATCACATTTCAGAGAATCACCCTACAGTTCTTCAGAAAACCAAATGAAAAGTAATTAAACTTTCCTGCAGTTTGCTAGGGAAGGAATGAAGGGCAAAGTTGATGAGCAGTGGACTCTTATCTCCGGAAACTTCCACCTTGTGGAGAATACATCCCAGGCATTGCTGAATGAGACCAAGAACCTCTCAAAGGGTTTTAACTGTTGGAATGTTGAAATTGAAGATGTCAGCATTTTTTGTTAAGGTTTTTTGATGTGGACAATTTTTAGAGTCTATTGAATTTGTTTCATTACTTCTGTCTTATGTTTTGGTTTTTTGGCTGTGTGACATGTGAGATCTTAGCTCCCCAACCAGGGGTTGAACCTATACTCCCTGCATTGAAAGAGGGAGTCTTAACCACTGGACCACCAGAGAAGTCCCAACAACATTTTATTTTAAAGGGGAAGTGTGTTCAAGAAGACTTGTAAGAAACTCTCTACAACTAATTTTGTTTTAGTTTAATATTTCTTGGTCCATCTCTGCACGCAGAGACTGAAATACCATTACTGGTTTATCTCTGTGTTTGATGGCAGGTAGCAAGGTAGGCAGGTAAAGGCAATGATTCTAAAAGTTGATTAAAAATTCTTCTGTGATATTTTTATACAATAACTAAAAAAATACTAAATGTTTACAAATAGTTTTAAGATAGCTCAAAGATGCCATGTTAATAGAAAAGAAATTCTCATTTAATTACATGATTTTCAGAGCAAATTCTTATAACCTGTGAGAAAAACTTTAAAGAAGGCCAGTGCAGGTCACGTGTAATCTCCAACAGATCTTCTTGCCTGTATGATGTATACTCAAGCTTAAGGTCGAGATTTAACTGTTGAAGAAAATGTGACTGTAGCTTATGCACTTAACAGTTCTATAATATCAATGATAATTTAGAGTGAAATGCTAGTCATTCAGTAGTTAGTAGTAGGTATTCAATGTATGTTAAAGTACGAATTCAAGAAATAAATTTACTGCTGAGGTAACAGATAGAATACATTTATATCCCAGAATATGCTAATTTTAGGAGAGAAAATGAGTTCTTTCTTGGAACTCAAGATTCTGGAGTATGTTAAGAAGTTTGAGAGATTTTAGAAAGACAAGCAAATCCTTATCTTCTATAGAAACTGGTGATGAGTTATCTATGTAATACAATGTTTTAAGTCCGTGTTGATCTTCATTAAATCATGTGATTTAATTCATGGTTTTGAAATTCACATATATATGTAATAGTATTTATAAACTTAAGTATAAATATTACTTTGTTTAAGATGCATACTTAGTTTAATTTCTTGAAATATATTTGGAATTCACAGCATTGTTATAGCCCACTCAGCTTGGAGTTCTGATTTTAGCATCCTCAACCCACANGTATTTTGTACATGAGATTAACATTTCAATCTGTTAAGACTTTGAGGACAGCAGATTACCCTCCAAAATATGGGCAGGCTTCATCTAATGAGTTGAAGACCTTTAAATGAAGACTGAGTACCCCCAAGGAAGAGGTGATTTTGCCAGCCCACTGCCTTGGGGCAGAAACTGTTGTATCACCTCATCTCTAGGTCTCCAGTCTGCTGGTCTACCCTGCAGATTATAGACCTGCCAGCCTCCACAATGGTGTGAGCCAATTCCTCAAAATAAATCCAACCCTGCCCCCCTTGCTCCCCCCACACCCCCCGTACTGTTCCCTAGCCACTACATCTTATTGGCTCTATTCCTTTGGTGAAGCCTACTAACACAGTGGCTTGTATCACTGTACTTTCACTGGGCTTAATCACATAAACAAATGCACCAGCTTCACAGTGAATATATGCTAGCACTGCTTAAAGCAGTTGAATCAAAACTGAATTCAATAAGAACTGAATTATCATTCAGTTGTCGAATAAGAACCTTAATTTTAAATATTACTCAACAGAATAGGTCACTTTTTAATGGTCCAAATGCTCACCTACAATATTATAATAATTCTCATCAGGATTATAACAGCCTGTCTAATAGATCTGTGGACTTTTGTGGACTGATATCTATTTGCCTGAAGACAGCTTGTTCACTGTAATCTTTCGGCAGACAGGCAATGCATTATCCTTTTAGACCAATGTAAAACCTCTGGACTCATACACACAGAATCAATCTAACCCTCATTTTTGGCTTGGTGCCTTGCTTTAGTCTCCCATGAATTTGTACTCACGACTAGGACCGCTCAGACACAGAGCATGTTCCTACAGCATCAATTAGCTTTCCCCTACATTAGTAGGTGAATGATGCAACACTGGAAGCTGCATTTCCCAGCATGTCAATGCTCTGAGCCCAGGTAGCAGCCACCCAATGCAAGCCCACTACCGCAGCTGAAGGCAGCTGGCTGCAAGTGGACACGGTGCTAGACACGATGCCCACTCCCTGGGGTCTTCTTGGCACAAACTGTCTACATGCTTTGGCTTTGTGCATTTTGTCTTGTCCCCATAACTCAGCAACCACAACTCATATACCTCCATCCATGTAGCGACCTTCACCTTAAAAAATAAACTGCAAAATGCTATACTTTCATTGTTTAAAAGAGTAACAGTTTTTCTGTACTGATATTCTGGACTGTTGCCTGTTTCTATTAGGCATCTAATGTGACTTTTTAAAAATTGTGCTATTATTTTGAGTTTTATGGATGCAGATCTGTATAGATACAGAGAGATTGGCCCCATCCCTATTTTTTCCCTCAGACATCCTTTGTGTGTTTGCAGAACATCAGGTTCTTCTGAAATACAGATAACTGTGTTAGAGCAGAAATGCGTGACTATACTTCATTCATTAATATCCCCAACCTAACTATATCTGCCAGACTGAACTACATGCCATGCCAACAGCCTGCAAAGGAGGAAAAGAAAACATATTTGGATCACAAACATGAACACTAGTTTATGGCAAGTCCATTACAAAACATGGCATACGAATGTCTTAAAACATGGATTTTCTTTTTATCTTTAGATATTTATATTGTCAAGTCTGAGAGGCGATCAAAGAATCTGCAGTTTTTTAAAAAAAATTATTTATTTTAATTGGAGGCTAATTACTCTACAATATTGTGGAGATTTTTGCCATACATTGACATGAATCAGCTTCAGATGTACATGTGTCCCCCATCCTGAACCCCACTCCCACCTCCTTCCCCATCCCATTCCTCTGGGCCATCCCAGTGCACCAGCGTTGAGTGCCCTGTTTCATGCATTGAACTTGGACTGGTCATCTGTTTCACATATGGTAGCATATGTGTTTCAATGCTATTCTATCAAATCATCCCACCCTCACCTTCCCCCAGAGAGTCCAAAACTCTGTTCTTTATATCTGGGTCTCTTTTGCTGTCTCGCATATAGGGTCATTGTTACCATCTTTCTAAATTCCGTATATATGCATTAATATACTGTATTAGTGTTTTTCTTTCTGACTTACTTCACTCTGTATAATAGGCTCCAGTTTCATCTACTTCATTAGAACTGATTCAAATGCA
>SJYW01043519.1:39258-62236 GCA_006410735.1 Raphicerus campestris | reverse complement strand
TCCATCTCATTAGAACTGAGTCAAATTTATTCTTTTTAAGGGCTGAGTAATACTCCATTGTGTATATGTACCACAGCTTTCTTATCCATTCATCTGCTGATGGACATCTAGGTTGTTTCCATGTCCTGGCAATTATAAACAATGCTGCAATGAACATTGGGGTACATGTGTCTCCTTCAATTCTGGTTTCCTCAGTGTGTATGCCCAGCAGTGGGATTGCTGGGTCATAAGGCAGTTCTATTTGCAATCTTTTAAGGAATCTCCACACTGTTTTCCATAATGGCTGTACTAGTTTGTATCCCTACCAACAGTGTAAGAGGGTTCCCTTTTCTCCACATCCTCTCCAGCATTTATTGCTTGTAGACTTTTGGATCACAGCCATTCTGACTGGTGTGAAATGGTACCTCATTGTGGTCTTGATTTGCATTTCTCTGATAATGAGTGATATTGAGAATTTTATATGGCCCAGGATATTATCTATTTGGCCAATATTTTATGTACAATTTAAAAGATTGCCGTTTCAGAGGGATAATATGGGGAGGGAGAGGGAAGGGGTGTTCAGGATGGCGCGTATGTGTATACCTGTGACAGATTCATGTTGATGTATGGCAAAACCAATACAATATTGTAAAATAATTAACCTCCAATTAAAAGAAATACATTTATATTTAAAAAAGTAAAAAAAAATTGCTATTATAAGAAATGTTTAAAGAATGCTGAATGTAATTCTCTATAAATGTTAATTAGATTAAGATAGTTGATAATATCACTTGCCTTCTATGTTTTTATTGATTGTTTTATATTTGTTTTATATTTTATCAAGAGAGGCTTATTTATATTCACCATCTATAATTCTGATTTTCATTATGTCCTCATTTGCATTTATCAGTTTTTGCTTCACATATTTGATGTTTTGTTAGTGTGGACATTCACATTTATAATTGATGATTTTTACTGTGTTATTGACTGATTTGTCACTCTAATAAGTGGGCCAATAATGTTTGTCCCTTGTTAAACACTTTGTTTTGGATTCTAACTTGTCTGATACTAATATTGCTAACCCAGCATTCTTATCCTTACATAGTGCATGTTTAGTATTTTTTCCAGTTTTTTACTTTTATATATTCATATATAACTTATCACTTTCCTCCTTATTTACTGCTATGTGTTATACATATTACATCTAAAGGTTGTAGGTCATATTATTTAAATATTGCCTTTATTGCTTTCTGCATTATTGCTTATTGAATTATTAGTTTTTTCCACCATTAATACAATGTTTTGGCTTCTATAGTCTCTAGTTTAACCAATTATGTTAAAGATCTATTCTTGGAAAACTAAGAAATTGAAGAAGACAGATAATAGAAATATACCCTGTTTTCCTGGGTTGGAGAAATTAATATTGTTAAAATGTTATACAAAGACATTTATAGACCCAGTGTAATATCTATGAAAATTCAAATGTCATTTTTTTAAAAAATAGAAGAACACAATCTTAAAATTGATATGGAACCACAAAAGACTCTGCTGATCAATTTTGAAAAAAAAAAAAGATTAAAAGTAGAGGCATCACATTATTTTGGACAAAGACTCATAAGTGAGAGTGAAAGTTGCTCAGTCATGTCTGACTCTTTGTGACCCCATGGACTAGTCCATGGGATTCTCTAGGCCAGAATACTGGAGTAGGTAGCCTTTCCCTTCTCCAGGGGATCTTGCCAACCCAGGGATCAAACCCAGGACTCCCGTATTGCAGGCAGATTCTTTACTAGCTGAGCCACAAGGGAAACTTTTAGACAAAGACTCATAGCAGTTTATTAAATAAATTGAGGACTGCTCATGAAAATATCTAATTATCGGTACTTACAACTTGACAAAAAATGGAGCATATTTTCAGTCACCTATAATTTTCATATAAAACCCCAATCAAAATCAGAGTTTTAAAAGTGTATTTGGCATCACACTTTCTGATTTCAAACTATACTAAAAAGCTAGAGTATTCAGAACAGTAGGATTTACTAGCAAAAAAGGAGATTCATAGACAGTGGAATAGAATTGAGAACCTAGAAGTGAACCCATGTGTATCTAGTCAAAATATTTGACAAGAGAATCAAGAATAATCAATAATGAATATATGGTGCTGGGAAAACTGGATATGCACCTGCAAAAGAGTAAAACTGGATCCTTATACCACCTACAAAAAGTAACTTAAACTAGATTAAAGACTCAAATGTAAGACTTGAACCTCTAAAACTCCTAGAAGAAAATGTAGGGGCAAAGGTCCTTGATGTTGGTCTTAGCAATGCCTTATAGATATGACACCAAAAGCACAAGTAATAAAAGAAATAAAAGTGGGACTGTAAAGAGACACAGATGTATAGAACAGTCTTTTGGACTCTGGGAGAGGGAGAGGGTGGGATGATTTGGGAGAATGGTGTTCAAACATGTATAATATCATATATGAAATGAGTCACCAGTCCAGGTTCGATGCATGATACAGGATGCTTGGAGCTGGTGCACTGAGACGACCCAGAGGGATGGTATGGGGAGTGAGGTGGGAGGGGGGTTCAGGATGGGGAACATGTGTATACTTGTGGCGGATTCATGTTGATGTATGGCAAAACCAATACAATATTGTGAAGTAATTAACCTCCAATTAAAATAAATACATTTATATAACAAAAAACTACAGAGTTTCTGCATAGCAAAAGAAACAATCAGAGGCAACCTATTTCCAAACCACATATCTGGTAAGTAATTAAAATCTGAAATATATAAGAAATCCTTACAGCTCAGTAGCAAAAACACAGATAATCTAATTTAAAAATGGGCAGAAGACCCGAATAGACATTGAACAAAGAAAACATGTATATGAACATTTCTTAAGCATTACTAGTCATCAGAGAAATGCAAATGAAAACCACTTCACCCTGTTAGGCTGGCTATTATCAAAAAGACAAGAAATAAAAAGTGTTGGTGAGAATATGGGAACACTAGTGCCTTGGTAGTGGTGTTGTAAATTGGTAGACCACTTTGGAAAACACTTATGGTTCCTCAAAAAATTAAAAATAGAACTACCATATGATCAACCAATTCCTCTTCTGTGTATATATCTGAAGGAAATATCAATAGAATTAAATTAGTGTTTTGATGATATATACACATATATTTGTACCAGTTTTCCCAGTGATATCCTTTATAGCAAAAGGTCCCATATTAGAAGCAGAGATTGCCTCCATTTGTTGCCATGCATTCTTAATCTCTTTCAGTGTGAAATAGGAATATCACAGAAATGATGCTGTCTTCTCATTGTGTCAAGTTGGTGGCAGATGAATTCATTTGGTCATGTTCCTGATTAATTTTTACTTTACTCATTTAACACAAAAGTCTCTGCTAGCGTTCTCTTTAAACTTAAGCGTTGTTCAATTTGAAATACATACATGAAAGTGAAAGTCACTCAGTCCTGTTTGACTCTTTGCGTCCCCATGGACTATACAATCCATGGAATTCTCCACGCCAGAATACTGAAGTGGGTAGCCTTTCCCTTCTCCAGGGGATCTTGCCAGCCTAGGGATCAAACCCTGGTCTCCCGTATTGAGGGCAGATTCTTCACCAGATGAGCCACAAGAGAAGCTCAAGAATGCTGGAGTGGGTAACCTTTCCCTTCTCCAGCTGATCTTCCTGACCCAGGAATCAAACTGGGGTTTCCTGCATTGCAGGCAGATTCTTTACCAACTGAGCTATCAGGGAAGCCAAAAAATATATATACATATGCACATACATATTTGATTAATAAAATAAATCACTATAGATTCAGAATGTGCTTTGTCAGTCATGTTTGACTCTTTCCGATCCATTACTGTAGCCCGTCAAGCTCCTCTCTCCATGGTATTCTCCAGGAAAAAACACTGGAATAGTTAGCCATTCCCTCTTCCAGGGTATCTTCCCTACCCAGGGATCAAACCCAAGTCTCTTTCATTGCAGGCAGATTCTTTACCATCTGAGTCACACTATATTATTTAGTGGGTTGTACCATTTTACTATCAATCTTGATGCTCAAATTGTGCTCTGTTTGAAGGCTGGCTTCCATGTCACTCTGTAATGTTACTATTGATCTTTATAGACTTACTTTCTAGCATATGTTCATAAATATGTTAATAATTCAGTAAAGAAATGCATACATACATACACGATTTCATGTTTATACTATGCATACACTTGTGAGAAATAAATGGTTCATTAATGACAACCATGGTAATTCTCTACTCTTGCCTTTATTATTTTTTAATTCAATATTTATTTATTTTTATTTTTGTAGAATGAAAGTATTCAAGAATCATAGTATCTTAAATATTAGTACATTTTCATTTTATAGATTTATACCGCTACTACTAGTTCTACATAAAATTACTTTCAATTATCTCAAATTGAAAGTTAAATTTCCTATTAGAATTAATACTTCTGGTATTGTTAGCTTCATTTTCAAAATCAGTTAGATCCCTTTCCTTTTTTCTCTTTTTAAAATTATTTTCATCTTTTACTATAATTTTTCTGAAAATTTCTTGTCCTATATTTGTATCTCATAAAATGTTATTTTTAACTTAATGTGTTATCAAATTAATAATTTTTTATGAATATTTTTGGGAAATATGTTTTATGTTTGAATGATAAATTGGTTAATATATAGGTAACAAAAATTTATCAAAGTTTCTCATTTTCCATTATTTATTAATTCTTCCATCTAGTCTGTTGCTAGTTTTAGAGTATATAGATATTCTCTAATACAGTTTGCATTATAGTCAATTTAATCATGTATTTAAAGCTTTAAAAATATGTTTTGCTATGATTTTTATATTACAATCTTTATTATCAATTGGACCAAGAAATAGTTGAAGAAGCAAAACATGGCAATTTCTGAAGACCCATTTAACTATGACATCTTGTGCATGACAAGCAGAATTATGAAACCTAGGCTGAGTAATTTAAAGAAGCTGACAAGTCTCCTGTTTTAGATGTTTGTTTTATTTTCTGTAAAATATAATATGTACCTGGTCATTTGTGTTGCATATGACTCAGTCAGGGAAATAGACCAGGAAATGGAAGATACATTCATTCGTATGGATTTTTAAATTTAGCCTTTAAAATAATCTGTGGCATATAAACGTCTTAAGAATTTCAAATGAGAATTTAAAATGTAGAATGAATATCCTATGTGCACATTTCTTGCTGGTACCAATTCACCACTAGAACTCAGCTCTCTTTATTTCTAATTCCATATTTTTTCACAATATCTTACCCAAACCTAGAATAGATAAGAGCAAATGTTTCTTGTGGTTTATTCCACAGAATCCTAAGGATTTGTGTAATTGATAAGGACATTTTCTGGTTAACTTTTTGTTTTGAGGAGACTTCCTCTTAATTGTGCAAGAGGACAGAATTCCTCTAAATTACCCTTTTAATTTAAATTGTCTAATGTGCCTTCTGGAGTTAAAGTTAAAAGAAATTTATGTCTTTAATGCAGCAAACCCTGGAGACCAATCAAAAACTCACAAAGCACTCTTCTGTTGTTGCCATTAACCATCTTTGTCCTTGGAGAGTATTTATACAAATATTTTTAATTAAAGATGAAGTCATCCTCAGGGTAGTATATTTGGATCCAGTTCTACTCGGATGGTTTCCAAATAGTGTTATTCCCAATGGGTGTCTAAAATAACACTGCATTTTCATAGTTAAGTGTGCCAGTTAGAGAGGTACCTAAGAGAGTTGGAATCTGGCTTTGAGAAGGTTAACAAGAAAATGGGACTCCACTGGTCTCCAAGTACAGTTAGGAGTGTAGGGTAACTAATTTCTCACACTTCCTCTAACAAATTGATCTGTTTTACCATAATTAGCTATAGGATGCACCAGGGTGACTGAATGATTCCCACTGGTGAAAAGAAACTTTTGTATTCTGCTATGAATTATTTTATATAAAGTCCATGTAAAATAACTAACAGTTTTAATCAGTCTCATTGGGCCCTATTAAAAAGTAAAGTAAAGTCAAAGAACAAAATTAGAAAGAACATTTAAAAACCTCTAAATAGGTGATTATAGGGCAAGATAAGCTAGAAACAGTTTTAAGTGGTATAATATATACATGTTTAAAAATAATAGAGTCAGAGGCAAGCTTTTACTAAAGTTTTCATACCTGTCATACACACACACACACATGCTCACAAGAATCTCTTGAGTGAATGTTAACATTATTGGAGTAGTTTTCAAAGAGTCAACATGTTAAAAATCATTTTAGTATATGCAAACAGTATTATCTTCTGACTTCTTCAGTGAGGAATTATATCTGCTCTTAACCACATCTTATTTAAAAATATATATATATTTGAAAGAGTGATTTGTAACTTCATGTTTAAATTCATTTTACACTTCTTAATGTCTGGAAGTTAGTTTAGAATTTTCTTACAGTTATTTTCCTCTAGTGGAAATAAACATATTATTCATCAAGTTGAATAAATATCTAGAATAAATTGGGAAAATTTTTTTCTAAGACTCTATTTAATATATGGACAAATTTATTCACTCTTTCTCTTACTTCTAAAACACATGTAAAATAATATTTTATGCAATTTCTTGGCACTTTAAATATATATTTACATATGTATTTAAAAAAATCAGTTTGAATAGTAAAATGCAATTAAACCATTTCTCTTGGGATGCTATTATTGGACAATGAATGAAGATATTTCCATTAGTCAAATAAACATATTACAATCTTTATTTAAGGGCATTTGTATGCCCTTCAAGGTCACATATATAGAATATATATATATATATATATATATTTATATAGTAGATTATATATAGGGTTAGCCAAAAATTTGTTTGGAGTTTTCTGTGACATATTCTATAATAAAACATATATTAACAGATATATATATGTGTGTGTGTGTATGTGTATATATATATATGTGTGTGTGTGTGTGTGTATATATATATTTATACATATAAAATCTCCTCAGGATTATTGTTTGATTGATTAGATTGAGCAGCTGCCTTGAACTACATTAGAAACTATTGTAGTATGATGCTGTAGCAATATTCTCAGCTAGTCCTTTTAACCAGAACAGCCACACGACAGAATAAAGAATTAATTTCATCATTCATGATTTAGGTTTTGATATCAACTAAATATCAAAATCATATCACAAGCAATGTGTAATAACAGGTATGTACAGGATCTGAGGAATGGCTACCAAAATAAATCTTGCCCAAATTTCCTCAAAAACATCTGTTATTCTCAGCCATCTTAAAAGAATTTTCATCCTATCTCAGAGTTTGGAATAACTCTGGGAAGGTGATTATGGGGAGGGATTTACTGACTGTGATGATTAAAATTGGTAAATATGAAAGGAGAGGACTTCCCTGGTGGCTCAGATGGTAAAGTTTCTGTCTACAATGCAGGAGACCCGGGTTCGATTTCTGATTTCTGGGTCGGGAAGATCCGCTGGAGAAGGAAATGGCAATCCACTCCAGTACTATTGCCTGGAAAATCCCATGGACAGAGGAGCCTGGTAGGCTATAGTCCATGGGGTCGCAAAGAGTCGGACATGACTGAGCGACTTCACTTACTCACTTATGAAAGGAGAGGGTGAAATGGTGTAAATGTCTGTCTATAATCTACATAAAACAATGCAAAGGGTCTTTCTACTTGCATTTTTCAGAATAATTGGAAAGGAAAGCAAGGCACTATACTCAGTTCAGTTCAGTTCAGTCACTGAATCGCAGCATGCCAGGCCTCCCTGTCCATCACCAACTCCTGGAGTCTACACAAACCCATGTCTATTGAGTCGGTGATGCCATCCAGCCATCTCAACCTCTGTCATCCCCTTCTCCTCCTGTCCCCAATCCCTCCTAGCATCAGGGTCTTTTCCAATGAGTCAACTCTTTGCATGAGGTGGCCAAAGTATTGGAGTTTCAGCTTCAACATCAGTCCTTCCAATGAACACCCAGGACTGATCTCCTTTTAAGATGGACTGGTTGGATCTCCTTGCAGTCCAAAGGACTCTCGAGAGTCTTCTCCAACACCACAGTTCAAAAGCATCAATTCTTCGGTGCTCAGCTTTCTTCATCATCCAACTCTCACATCCATACATGACTACTGGAAAAACTATAACCTTGACTAGACAGACCTTTGTTGGCAAAGTAATGTCTCTGCTTTTGAATATGCTATCTAGGTTGGTCATAACTTTCCTTCCAAGGAGTAAGCATCTTTTAATTTCATGGCTGCAGTCACCATCTGTAGTGATTTTGGCACTATATTAGCTGTTAATAGAAAAGTAAAACACTTTATACCTTCTGATTGAGGCTGATTCCAGACACTAAATACAACAGTTAAGCTATAAATCAAATGTTTTTCTTTTACATTTCCCAGGACCTTATATCAATTAGAGGCGGGGCATTTATCATTTTAAGTAAAAGAAGTAGTATTTTAAAATTTAAAGATTTTCCCTAAAGTAGAAAGATATTCTTGTTATCATTTTTAGTTAATGATAGGCTACCAGATGATTGTGGGACAGAAATTTATTTTTATTAATGATAATGACATATTTAATGATAGTTAGTGATCTTATAGAATTCATGTATATAAGTACCCTCAAATATTAGAAATCATATTCTACCTAAAGATAGAGGGTGGGGAAATGAATAACCAATTATATACTTGAATAGTTACATCAATTGAAAATTTCATATTTTTGAAGGCAGTCTATTTCATTTTTAAAAGGCTCTGCTTCTTAAAACAGCTTTCTTCATACTAAGCAGAAAGATGCTTTCCTGTCAGTTCCTCCTATCATTTAAAATGCTACCGTTTTCATCTTTGAGAATAAATCAAACCTCTCGTACTCCAGTTTTCTTGTATAATATTCAGTTTCCCTGGTGATGTCAGTTAATCCTTGTCTATCATGACCAAACACAGGAATCCTGTCCACCTTTATGTTCTTGCTCTATTATTTCACATGGGCCTTTCATAGGTAGTAACATTTAGAATTGAACAGAATACTTATTTATTTAAAATTATTTATTCAGTGCTCGCTCCTTGAAAAAGAGAGCAATCTGTGCACTTCAAATTGAATATTTTGTAAATCATTAATGGCTATGACAGTAGCCATCTCTCCTCTGTAGCAACATATAAATTATTTTGGAGAAGGATTCTAAGGAGTTATGAATGCTATTGAGAATGACAGTTAGGTAACATAAAATTAGTTGTATGTCACTCTCCCTTGGACATACATATAAAATAGACTGAAGAAGCAAAGGAGAGAATGATTCTATTTCTTTGGGTAAATTTTTAACAATAATTTTATTAAATATATTAATTTTAGCACAATTATATAATCAAATTATCTTGAGAACTAAAACGTCACAGAGAGTCAGATTTTTTTTTTTTAAGTAAAAGTTTTTAGGCTTTACCTACATTCAGGTGGACTTCCCTAGTGGCTCAGATGGTAAAGCGTATGCCTACAATGCAGGAGACCTGGGTTTGATCCCTGGGTTGGGAAGATCTCCTGGAGAAGGAAATGGCAAANACTATGATATTTCCAGTAGTCATGTATGGTTGTGAAAGTTGAACTATGAAGAAAGCTGAGCACTGAAGAATTGATGCTTTTGAACCATGATGTTGGAGAAGACTCTTGAGCTGTCTCTTATACACATCTTGGCAAATCACTCCAGTACTGTTGCCTGGAAAATTCCATGGATGGAGGAGCCTGGTAGGCTACAGTCCATGGGGACGCAAAGAGTTGGACACGACTTAGCGACTTCAATGTCAATGTCAATCTGTTCAGGTACAACCATTATAGATTCTGTCCACCAGATGGCACTGTTAGGGACCGTTTCATGGCCAAATTCATAGTCTTCTTAAATCTATACAGTGAAATAAACCGCCTCTTCATTTTAACTAACTGGTAGGATGTGAGTATAGGTATATTTCCTTCCTTGCAAGACATTTTTGGCAACTAGTAGCCTGAACTGATTGTACTGTTTATATTGCAAACATACAATTTGGTAAAAATTTTGAAGTATACAAAATCCTGTATTCTAGGTTTTTATCCTTGTTACCAGATTGGTCAATGTTGCTAGCTTAATCAATAATTATTAATAAACACTTGGTACCTGTATTTCCCTAGTGGCAACTGTATACAGAAACTGAGAAAATATTATTTTTTGAGTCTTACCTAATCATTAATTTTAAAAATTCAAAAATTAACTTCAAAAGATAGCACAAGTATCTCTGTCTAGGAAAGGGTCTAGACACTGATTATATACTTTGGTCTGTATGTTTAGGAAGTTTCTCTTGAGTTAAGTAATCTGGTCACAAAGATTACTTTTGCATGATATAATTTGTTCAAAATTTTCCTTCTGAGGTAAATAGAAAAACCTCATAAAATTAGACGTCTCAGGAATCTTGTGAAATGGAGACCTCTGAATTGTTTACCTATACTATGTGAGTGATATTTATTGAATAAATCTACATTATTCTTGAATTACTCTTAAAGAATATATGCATGTTATATTTGATTAAATAACGGAATTATTAAAATCGATTTTTATTCATGAAATTTGTAGGGAAAACCATTAAAGATATGTAAAGCTAGAAAAAAGAATGCGTGGAAATAAATCTTTCTTATGGGAGTAAAAAGATAAGACTTAAAAAATTGCAATATCCATGTCTCTTAAATCCCTGTGGATGGTGACTGTAGCCATGAAATTAGAAGACAATTACTTCTTGACAGTAAAGCTATGACAAACCTAGACCGTGTGTTAAAAAATAAAGATGTCACTTTGCCGTCAAAGGTCCGTATAGTCAGGGCTATCGTCTTTCCAGTAGTCATTTACTGACGTGAGAGTGCCAAAGAATTGACACTTTCCAACAATGGTGCCTGAGAAGACTCTTGAGAGCAACTTGGAAAGCAAGGAGATCAAACCAGTCTTAAAGGAAATCAACCCTGAATACTCTTTGGAAGGACTGATACTGAAGCTGAAGCTCTAATAATTTGGCCGTCTATGCGAACAGCTGACTCATTGGAAAAGATGCTGATGCTGGGAAAGACTGAAGGCAAAGGAGAAGAGGGTGACAGAGGATGAGATGGTTCACTGATTCAGTGAACATGAACTTAGGTAAACTCTGGGAGATGGTGAGGGCAGGGAAGCCTGGTGAGCTGCAGTCCATGGGGTCACAAAGAGTTGGGCATGACTTGGTGACTGAACAACAAGAGATGTCTCTAGAACTTCAGTTACAATGGCTTTTGAGCTATTGCATTTTTCAGTTACTGGTAAGGAATACCTCATCTCAGAATGATGTAAGCAAATGGTAAAAGAAGGGGAGGGCATTATTGTCTACAGTAGAAAATTATATGTATTACTAAAGCTAGATTCACTGGCCTGTAAGTCATCATGACTCAAGAATATGCATCTCTAGGCAGTGTTTCCCTCTCATTGACATCATAATCAAAATACTCTCTTTTCTTGTGCTGTAGTCCTTGGGTACTCTAGAGTTCTATATTCCCAAGTTCAAGTCTAATGAAAAGAGATATCACCTTCTTGTTTGCTTAATAAAAACTCAAGAGTTAGTTTGATTGAACCTTTCAAGANGTCTTTTGGTCTCTGAGGGAGAGGGAGAGGGTGGGGTGATTTGGGAGAAAGGCATTGAAACATGTATAATATCATATAAGAAATGAATCACCAGTCTACATTCAATGCAGGATACAGGATGTTTGGGGCTGGTGCACTGAGATGACCCAGAGGGTTGTTATGGGGAAGGAGGAGGGAGGGGGGTTCAGGATGGGGAACATGTGTATACCTGTGGCAGATACATTTTGATGTATGGCAAAACCAATACAATATTGTAAAGTAATTAACCTTCAATTAAAATAAATAAATTTATTAAAAAAATAAAACATTTCTTTATTCTGACCCATGAACTTCCAGATGTTCAAGCTGGATTTAGGAAAGGCAGACAAACCAGAGATCAAATTGCTAACATCCGTTGGATCATTGAAAAAGCAAGAGAGTTCCAGAAAGGCATCTACTTCTACTTTATTGACTACGCCAAAGCCTTTGACTATGTGGATCACAACAAACTGTGGAAAATTCTTCAAGAAATGGGAACACCAGACTATCTCACCTGCCTCCTGAGAAATCTGTATACAGGATAAGAAGCAACAATTATAACTGGACATGGAAAAACAGACTGGTTCCAAATTGGGAAAGGAGTACAAGGCTGTATATTGTCACCCTGCTTATTTAACTTATAAGCAGAATATATCATGCTAAATGCTGCACTGGATAAAGCACAAACTGGAATCAAGATTGCTGGGGGAAATATCCATAACCTCGGATATGCAGACTACACCACCCTTATGGCAGAAAGTGAAGAAGAACTAAAGAGCCTTTTGATGAAAGTGAAAGAGGACAGTGAAAAACCTGGCTTTAAACTCAACATTCAGAAAACTAAGATCATGGCATCCGATCCCATCACTTCATGGCAAACTGATGGAGAAACAATGGNAAGAGCCTTTTGATGAAAGTGAAAGAGGAAAGTGAAAAACCTGGCTTTAAACTCAACATGCAGAAAACTAAGATCATGGCATCCGATCCCATCACTTCATGGCAAACTGATGGAGAAACAATGGAAACAGTGACAGACGTTATTTTTTTCAGCTTCAAAATCACTGCCAATGGTGACTGCAGCCATGAAATTAAAAGACGCTTGCTCCTTGGAAAAAAAGCTATGACCAACCTAGATAGCATATTAAAAAGCAGACCTTTTCCGACAAAGGTCCATCTAGTCGAAGCTATGGTTCTTCCAGTAGTGATGTATGGATGTGAGAGTTGAACTATAAAGAAAACTGGGTGCCAAAGAATTGATGCTTTTGAACTGTGATGTTGGAGAAGACTTATGAGAATCCCTTGGACTGCAAGGAGACCCAATCAGTCAGTCCTAAAGGAAACCAGTCCTGAATATTCATTGGAAGGACTGATGCTGAAGCTGAAACTCCAATACTTTGGCCACCTGATGTGAAGAACTGACTCCTTCAAAAAGACCCTGATGCTGGGAAAGATTGAAGGTGGGAGGAGAAGGGGATGATAGAGGATGAAATGGTTGGGTGGCATCACTGACTCAATAGTCATGAGTTTGAGCAAGCTTCGGTTGTTGGTGATGGACATGAAAGCCTGGCTTGCAGTAGTCCAAGGGGTAGCATAGAGTAGGACACGACTGAGCAACTGAACTGAACTGACCCCATGGTCACTGGACTCTCACGAAAATACACAGACTATTTTATACATGTTTAATTTCCTATCAAATTTTTGAAATTATAAATTGACTCAGTTGATTTGGGGATGCCATATGACTGAATTAACAGTCCATATCTAGATTTTCTCTTCAGCCTCTTCATTTATTCCCTTTTATGCTAAAGAAACTTTTTCACCCTATCCAGTTCATTCTTCAAGTTTAAACCTCCTAAATCCTATGTTTCCTTTATCAACAAAAAGCTCATATTTGGGACCTGGTCTTAAGTATTCAGGTTTTTCTGAGAACAAGTTATGCACTCTGCTAGTATACTTGCAGGTCCCATTGCTACATCTGGCTTAAGATAATGTGGGGAATGTCCTATGAACAATTGACTAAAATATTTGAGCATGTTCTATGAATAATTTTTCTTCATATCTGCAACAAGTAGGAAGTGAATGCTGCATCATTCAGGCACCTCTAAGTTTAAGTGTTATACTGAATAGAAGTGTGTAATTTGAAGAAAAAATATATCAAGAGAGAGAGGACATATGTATACGTATAGCTGATTCATGTTCAGGTTTGACAGAAAACAACAAAATTCTGTAAAGCAATTATCCTTCAATTAAAAATAGATAAATTAAAATATATAGTAGGGTAATATTTAAGATAATGAATTTATCATTTACAAATGCTGTTAGTTACATTTTTTCATTTTTATAATGTAAATAATACCCCAGTTGTAGTGTTGTGAAGTATAAGGGAGGTATATTTTGTAAAACACTGAGGACAATGCCTGGCATAGATTAGGTGCCAAATGTATACTTGATCTAATTATTATTATTTACTTTCTTTTAAGGAGAGGTAGCTCAGGGTGAAGATTCTGAACATTTTCAGAATAGTTAGTTGTCTAACTATATAAAAATAACTGAAAAGAACAAGGTCTGTAGGGGTAATATCAAGCAGTTTGGAGAAGGAATATAAATTTGAATATCTCAAAAGAGTTAATAATAAAAGAAATAAAAATAACCAACTGAAGCACCATAAATATGGAAAGAAAACTTGGGACCCAAAGATAGTTAAACAGTGTCATAAAATATGTAATAGAAAGAAAATATATAGTTATGGAGATGAAGATTTCATAAATAAATGGTTATTGATTTGAGACTTGAAGAACGTGGATTAATTATTTGAAGAGAATAGTTATAACAACAACACAGTTATTGGAGAGGGAGATTCTAGGGAGACAAAGCAACATGTGCATTGTCTGCATGGTGAGATGATATTCAAGAAACTGAAAGAAAGTCATTGAAATTAGAACAGAGAGAGCATGGAGCTAGATGAGGTCTATGAGAGCAAAAGGGAGCTGGATCTTTTTTGGCTATTCATGTTAGTCTCTATTCTAAAAGTTATGAGCCTACTGTATGCACTCAGACTTGGTTATGGTTTACTGAAATTTTTAATTTGCAGCTATCACCATGACTGTAGTTTGGAACATACTGAATAAGATCAGTCCTTCCTAGTGGATGTGTTGGTTTTCAGTCGTTAAGATGTTGTCTGACTCTTTTGCAATCCCACAGACTATAGCCTTCCAGGCTTCTCTGTCCGTGATTTCCCAGGCAAGAATACTGGAGTGGGTTGCTATGCCCTTCTCTAGGGAATCTTCTGACCCAGGGAATGAATCCATATCTTGGCAGGCAGATTCTTTACCACTGAGCCACCAGAAAGGTCAATTAAAGGTCAAAATGATGACAGTTTGGACTATGCCAGGAAAAATAAGGAGAAATGAAGGATTTTCGTATGTTTCCTGTGTGTAATTGCCATCATTTTGTGACAGATTGAATATAGTGACAAAGAGAGCTATGTTACAAGGACAATCCTAAGACTCCTGTCTTCCATACAGAATGGATGGTGTAGTAGTTTGTGCTAAGATATAGAATGCAAAATTTTGACATATTTTTCAGGGTAGGTTCACTCATAAGTTTGCTTTTGGGCACATCCAGTTGAGATACCTTGAATTTCTGAGCAAGATATCAACTAGAAACTTGATTTCAAATTGGTTCTGTGTGGTGTCAGTGGTTAATGCATTGAAATTAAGATGAGACAAAGGCATATTTTAAATGCCATTGGACCATATGTAATATTAGAGACTACATATTATCAGCCAGCTTCAGAAGTTGTTCTTTGTGTTCTTATCGATCTGGAGATGGCTAAATATGATTTTTTCAGGACAAAATAGGCTTAAAAATAACTGTCTTCAAAAGCTTTACAGGAGACTTTTTGCTAATAAATTTTTACCAAAAAGACACACTTCAAATATGTCTAATACTTGTTCTTCCTCTGTTTTTCCGTTGCTTTGAAATGGCAGCTTCTTCCAATACTGATGTTTCCTTATGTGCGCTCTCAGAATGCAAACATCTCCTAAAAAGTAAAATTTGACTTTAATATTTCTAGTATGTATTAGAAGCTTTTTTATTAATATAACTGGAAATTTTCAAAGTAGTAGTGAAAGAAGACCTCTGAACCTAAAGTGAATATGTTTTGTGTACATATTTTATGAATTTATAGATCAATATATTAATTATAAAGGAGATTACCAGTTTGCCATTAATAAGGTATCCATATTTTTGCTAAATTTTCATACTTGGAAAATAATGAGATGATAGATGATTCCATTCAAATTTCTACATAAGCCAGAGTATAACATATACCCTGGATATAACATATAATGCTATGTGCATCACTGGCTTTCATGTAAAAAAATCAAATATTTGTAATAGAATGCTCAATTCTTTAGGAATACAGCTATGAAATGGCTTTACTTTTTCTAATAACTGTTTAATTTTGCTCTTTTGTTTCTCCCTTTTGTTTCCCTGAACTAGCTCTGTCAGTTATTATAACTTGCAGATTTTTAAAATTATTGAAATATAGTGAATTTGAATTTGAAAAGTTTATAATATTTTAAATTCAGGACTCAGCCGATACATAACAGCTTCTAGACCCTGTGTGGTCTGGTGAATTGGTAAGTTAGGAATGAGAGAGAGGAAAAGGGCAAATTTCCTTACTGGGTGAGGTCCAGGCAGTTATAGGATGTAATATACAATGTGGTTCAATTGTTGATGTACAAAGCTATTAGGTTTCCATTTTTCTGGTTCTTCGATATCTTCCATCAAAGCTTTGTAGTTTTCCTTTAGAGATTCCTACAGTAAACCTCAATACAAAGGATAGCAGTAATTGTATGTGAAACAGCCCTCACATTTATGTTCCTATATCCACAACCCCGCCACCCAAGCTTCAGGGGATACCACCAAGATCTGTCTTTAACATTTAGTCATCTGAAGCTCCTCTCAGATGGAAGTAGTTCAGCTGTCCCAGATGCTTCATCTCAGCACGCTTCGGAGTGGAGACTTTTATCTAGTTTCTCCTTTTAATAGACCTTCCAATTTCTACAGTAATTCTCTTTGAGGCACTCTTAACACCCTCCCGCCCTGAATATGATTTCGTATGCTTGCAGCTCTCCCTTCCTATCTACTGAGAGAGATAGAAGGAAGATCTTCTTGAGAACCCACAGTTTTGTAAGTGCAACATTTCCAACTTACTTCACCCTTCTTAGTCTGCCACGCATAAGGGTGGATACATGGAGGTGTATGGGGTGATTTTCTATGTTTTTAATAAATGCAATTATTTTTGACTCATTTGCTGTCTTATTTAGGACTTAAAGTGCCTCTTTACTTCAGCTTTGGCCACTTCTGAAATGGCTTAATGAGTAAACAAATCTCCACTGCACTCATGTCACATATTTAAAACATTATGCAGCAGATACAATATTAAATTTAATGCTTTAAGAATGCTTTAATATCTGAGAAGCATAGAGTAATAAATGTGATATCAGGATTTTATAATTTTGGAGGTACTAACTACTGAAGATATCTGGTACTTAACCAGAAACAGGTTGGGCCTTGGAAGAGACATCAAGTAGTCTTAACATGAGAGAGCTGTGTGGGGCATGTCTCCTAGAAGCAGTCATGCAATGGAAAGCACATCATTGGTGTCCACAACTTTCTATTACTTAAACTCAAGATCTGTCCACACCTTTTTCCTTCCATACATAAAAGGCATTTTTGATGTTTCTGTTTTAGAACCTCTCCTCATTGTACTAAACCAAGAGTCAGTACTAGTATTTCTCTCATGATATATGAAGAAAAGACTCTTTAAACTTTTACATATGGAGGAGCTGCTGTGAAGCTCTGGCATAAAATGTCACAGAAGTTTGGTAAAGAGATTTCTCTTTTCATCTCTCTTCCAGAATATCATGCTTATTCTGGAATCCAGAAATTTGGAGGAGGAAAATATCCAGAAAATACTTCGGGCAGATAGATGGGTTACTAAATAGTTTGGTAATAAACAGGTTTAGGTCATTTGCCTGTGGGTGCTCCATGGTGTTAGTCTTTGAAAGGCTTCCTTCACTTCCTTGTTCCTTAGGGTGTAGATAACTGGATTCAGAGCAGGTGTGACCACTGTGTACATGAGTGCAGTTGCCTTGTCTGTTTCTGGAGTGTGTGCAGCCTTCGGTTGGAGGTAAGTGAACAAAGCAGTACCATAGAAGAGAGAAACAACTAGGATATGAGATGAGCAGGTGGAGAAAGCTTTGCTTCTGCCAGTGGCTGAAGGGATTCTCAGGATGGTCACCAGAATGTGCACATAGGAGAACAGAATGAGGAGACAAGGGGTCATGATAAAGAGCACGGAGAAAGCAAACATCACAATTTCATTGTAGGAGGTATCAACACAAGCTAGTTTCACTACAGGCATGATGTCACAGAAAAAGTGCTGGATCCTTCCTGTTCCACAGAAGGGCAGGGTGAAGATCCACGTGACCTGGGCTGATTCCACCACGACTCCAATGGTCCAAGATGCTGCAGCCAATTTCAAACACACACCAGGGCCCATCAGGAGAGAGTAATGCAGAGGATGGCAAATAGCTACAAAGCGGTCATAAGCCATGGCTGCTAGCAGGCAGCATTCTGTCAGTCCCAAGATGCTAAATACATACATCTGAGCTGCACAGCGTGCCACGCTTATGATCTTGATCTCCACAAGCAAGTGCACCAGCATCTGAGGCACCACACTAGTGATATAGCACATCTCCAGAAAGGAGAGGTTAACCAGGAAGAAATACATGGGAGTATGTAAGGAAGGGGTGCCCCAGATCAAGCCAATGATGAGAAGGTTTCCTCCCATGGTAGACAAGTATATGATTAAGAACACGATGAAGAGCACAGGTTGTAACTCTGCTAGAGAGGAAAATGCTACAAATGTGAAGTGGGTGCAGAGGGACTGGTTTCCACTCATGATAGGCTCAGAGCTAGACATCTGTGGAGAGAGCAGAGNCTAAAGTGAATATGTTTTGTGTACATATTTTATGAATTTATAGATCAATATATTAATTATAAAGGAGATTACCAGTTTGCCATTAATAAGGTATCCATATTTTTGCTAAATTTTCATACTTGGAAAATAATGAGATGATAGATGATTCCATTCAAATTTCTACATAAGCCAGAGTATAACATATACCCTGGATATAACATATAATGCTATGTGCATCACTGGCTTTCATGTAAAAAAATCAAATATTTGTAATAGAATGCTCAATTCTTTAGGAATACAGCTATGAAATGGCTTTACTTTTTCTAATAACTGTTTAATTTTGCTCTTTTGTTTCTCCCTTTTGTTTCCCTGAACTAGCTCTGTCAGTTATTATAACTTGCAGATTTTTAAAATTATTGAAATATAGTGAATTTGAATTTGAAAAGTTTATAATATTTTAAATTCAGGACTCAGCCGATACATAACAGCTTCTAGACCCTGTGTGGTCTGGTGAATTGGTAAGTTAGGAATGAGAGAGAGGAAAAGGGCAAATTTCCTTACTGGGTGAGGTCCAGGCAGTTATAGGATGTAATATACAATGTGGTTCAATTGTTGATGTACAAAGCTATTAGGTTTCCATTTTTCTGGTTCTTCGATATCTTCCATCAAAGCTTTGTAGTTTTCCTTTAGAGATTCCTACAGTAAACCTCAATACAAAGGATAGCAGTAATTGTATGTGAAGCAGCCCTCACATTTATGTTCCTATATCCACAACCCCGCCACCCAAGCTTCAGGGGATACCACCAAGATCTGTCTTTAACATTTAGTCATCTGAAGCTCCTCTCAGATGGAAGTAGTTCAGCTGCCCCAGATGCTTCATCTCAGCAAGCTTCAGAGTGGAGACTTTTATCTAGTTTCTCCTTTTAATAGACCTTCCAGTTTCTACAGTAATTCTCTTTGAGGCACTCTTAACACCCTCCCGCCCTGAATATGATTTCATATGCTTGCAGCTCTCCCTTCCTATCTACTGAGAGAGATAGAAGGAAAATCTTGAGAACCCACAGTTTTGTAAGTGCAACATTTCCAACTTACTTCACCCTTCTTAGTCTGCCACACATAAGGGTGGATACATGGAGGTGTATGGGGTGATTTTCTATGTTTTTAATAAATGCAATTATTTTTGACTCATTTGCTGTCTTATTTAGGACTTAAAGTGCCTCTTTACTTAAGCTTTGGCCACTTCTGAACAAAGCTCCACTGCACTCATGTCACATATTTAAAACATTATGCAGCAGATACAATATTAAATTTAATGCTTTAAGAGTGCTTTAATATCTGAGAAGCATAGAGTAATAAATGTGATTCAGGATTTTATAATTTTGGAGGTACTAACTACTGAAGATATCTGGTACTTAACCAGAAACAGGTTGGGCCTTGGAAGAGACATCAAATAGTCTTAACATGAGAGAGCTGTGTGGGGCATGTCTCCTAGAAGCAGTCATGCAATGGAAAGCATATCATTGGTGTCCACAACTTTCTATTACTTAAACTCAAGATCTGTCCACACCTTTTTCCTTCCATACATAAAAGGCATTTTTGATGTTTCTGTTTTGGAACCTCTCCTCATTGTACTAAACCAAGAGTCAGTACTGGTATTTCTCTCATGATATATGAAGAAAAGACTCTTTAAACTTTTACATATGGAGGAGCTGCTGTGAAGCTCTGGAATAAAATGTCACACAAGTTTGGTAAAGAGATTTCTCTTTTCATCTCTCTTTCAGAATATCATGCTTATTCTGGAATCCAGAAATTTGGAGGAGGAAAATATCCAGAAAATACTTCGGGCAAATAGTTTGGTAATAAGCAGGTTTAGGTCATTTGCCTGTGGGTGCTCCATGGTGTTAGTCTTTGAAAGGCTTCCTTCACTTCCTTGTTCCTTAGGGTGTAGATAACTGGATTCAGAGCAGGTGTGACCACTGTGTACATGAGTGCAGTTGCCTTGTCTGTTTCTGGAGTGTGTGCAGTCTTCGGTTGGAGGTAAGTGAACAAGGCAGTACCATAGAAGAGAGAAACAACCAGGATATGAGAAGAGCAAGTGGAGAAAGCTTTGCTTCTGCCAGTGGCTGAAGGGATTCTCAGGATGGTCACCAGAATGTGCACATAGGAGAACAGAATGAGGAGACAAGGGGTCATGATAAAGAGCACGGAGAGAGCAAACATCACAATTTCATTGTAGGAGGTATCAACACAAGCTAGTTTCACTACAGGCATGATGTCACAGAAAAAGTGCTGGATCCTTCCTGTTCCACAGAAGGGCAGGGTGAAGATCCACGTGGTCTGGGCTGATTCCACCACGACTCCAATGGTCCAAGATGCTGCAGCCAATTTCAAACACACACCAGGGCCCATCAGGAGAGAGTAATGCAGAGGATGGCAAATAGCTACAAAGCGGTCATAAGCCATGGCTGCTAGCAGGCAGCATTCTGTCAGTCCCAAGATGCTAAATACATACATCTGAGCTGCACAGCGTGCCACGCTTATGATCTTGATCTCCACAAGCAAGTGCACCAGCATCTGAGGCACCACACTAGTGATATAGCACATCTCCAGAAAGGAGAGGTTAACCAGGAAGAAATACATGGGAGTATGTAAGGAAGGGGNTCAGCTTTGGCCACTTCTGAAATGGCTTAATGAGTAAACAAATCTCCACTGCACTCATGTCACATATTTAAAACATTATGCAGCAGATACAATATTAAATTTAATGCTTTAAGAATGCTTTAATATCTGAGAAGCATAGAGTAATAAATGTGATATCAGGATTTTATAATTTTGGAGGTACTAACTACTGAAGATATCTGGTACTTAACCAGAAACAGGTTGGGCCTTGGAAGAGACATCAAGTAGTCTTAACATGAGAGAGCTGTGTGGGGCATGTCTCCTAGAAGCAGTCATGCAATGGAAAGCATATCATTGGTGTCCACAACTTTCTATTACTTAAACTCAAGATCTGTCCACACCTTTTTCCTTCCATACATAAAAGGCATTTTTGATGTTTCTGTTTTGGAACCTCTCCTCATTGTACTAAACCAAGAGTCAGTACTGGTATTTCTCTCATGATATATGAAGAAAAGACTCTTTAAACTTTTACATATGGAGGAGCTGCTGTGAAGCTCTGGCATAAAATGTCACACAAGTTTGGTAAAGAGATTTCTCTTTTCATCTCTCTTTCAGAATATCATGCTTATTCTGGAATCCAGAAATTTGGAGGAGGAAAATATCCAGAAAATACTTCGGGCAAATAGTTTGGTAATAAGCAGGTTTAGGTCATTTGCCTGTGGGTGCTCCATGGTGTTAGTCTTTGAAAGGCTTCCTTCACTTCCTTGTTCCTTAGGGTGTAGATAACTGGATTCAGAGCAGGTGTGACCACTGTGTACATGAGTGCAGTTGCCTTGTCTGTTTCTGGAGTGTGTGCAGCCTTCGGTTGGAGGTAAGTGAACAAAGCAGTACCATAGAAGAGAGAAACAACCAGGATATGAGATGAGCAGGTGGAGAAAGCTTTGCTTCTGCCAGTGGCTGAAGGGATTCTCAGGATGGTCACCAGAATGTGCACATAGGAGAACAGAATGAGGAGACAAGGGGTCATGATAAAGAGCACAGATATAGCAAACAATGTAGTCTCATTGTGGGAGGTATCAACACAAGCTAGTTTCACTACAGGCATGATGTCACAGAAAAAGTGCTGGATCCTTCCTGTTCCACAGAAGGGCAGGGTGAAGATCCACGTGGTCTGGGCTGATTCCACCACGACTCCAATGGTCCAAGATGCTGCAGCCAATTTCAAACACACACCAGGGCCCATCAGGAGAGAGTAATGCAGAGGATGGCAAATAGCTACAAAGCGGTCATAAGCCATGGCTGCTAGCAGGCAGCATTCTGTCAGTCCCAAGATGCTAAATACATACATCTGAGCTGCACAGCGTGCCACGCTTATGATCTTGACCTCCACAAGCAAGTGCACCAGCATCTGAGGCACCACACTAGTGATATAGCACATCTCCAGAAAGGAGAGGTTAACCAGGAAGAAATACATGGGAGTATGTAAGGAAGGGGTGCCCCAGATCAAGCCAATGATGAGAAGGTTTCCTCCCATGGTAGACAAGTATATGATTAAGAACACGATGAAGAGCACAGGTTGTAACTCTGCCAGAGAGGAAAATGCTACAAATGTGAAGTGGGTGCAGAGGGACTGGTTTCCACTCATGATAGGCTCAGAGCTAGACATCTGTGGAGAGAGCAGAGAGGGCAGAAGTAACACCTAAAGGCATC
>SJYW01043519.1:22312-38795 GCA_006410735.1 Raphicerus campestris | reverse complement strand
GCAGTTGCCTTGTCTGTTTCTGGAGTGTGTGCAGCCTTCGGTTGGAGGTAAGTGAACAAGGCAGTACCATAGAAGAGAGAAACAACCAGGATATGAGATGAGCAGGTGGAGAAAGCTTTGCTTCTGCCAGTGGCTGAAGGGATTCTCAGGATGGTCACCAGAATGTGCACATAGGAGAACAGAATGAGGAGACAAGGGGTCATGATAAAGAGCACAGATATAGCAAACAATGTAGTCTCATTGTGGGAGGTATCAACACAAGCTAGTTTCACTACAGGCATGATGTCACAGAAAAAGTGCTGGATCCTTCCTGTTCCACAGAAGGGCAGGGTGAAGATCCACGTGGTCTGGGCTGATTCCACCACGACTCCAATGGTCCAAGATGCTGCAGCCAATTTCAAACACACACCAGGGCCCATCAGGAGAGAGTAATGCAGAGGATGGCAAATAGCTACAAAGCGGTCATAAGCCATGGCTGCTAGCAGGCAGCATTCTGTCAGTCCCAAGATGCTAAATACATACATCTGAGCTGCACAGCGTGCCACGCTTATGATCTTGATCTCCACAAGCAAGTGCACCAGCATCT
Organism: Raphicerus campestris; assembly: GCA_006410735.1. Classification (NCBI taxonomy): domain Eukaryota; kingdom Metazoa; phylum Chordata; class Mammalia; order Artiodactyla; family Bovidae; genus Raphicerus; species Raphicerus campestris. The sequence continues at coordinate 38,209 of SJYW01043519.1, read as the reverse complement.
GAGGCACCACACTAGTGATATAGCACATCTCCAGAAAGGAGAGGTTAACCAGGAAGAAATACATGGGAGTGTGTAAGGAAGGGGTGCCCCAGATCAAGCCAATGATGAGAAGGTTTCCTCCCATGGTAGACAAGTATATGGTTAAGAACACGATGAAGAGCACAGGTTGTAACTCTGCTAGAGAGGAAAATGCTACAAATGTGAAGTGGGTGCAGAGGGACTGGTTTCCACTCATGATAGGCTCAGAGCTAGACATCTGTGGAGAGAGCAGAGGGGGCAGAAGTAACACCTAAAGGCATCCAGTCACCTAGCGTAGGTCTCTGTGGAAATTTCTGGGGTCAGCAGTTTGACATGAGAACCTACACACTTGTATTTTGTTTGCTAAAAGTTTTGAAATAATTACCAAGACTCCCTGGAGGAGGACATGGCCACCCATTCCAGTATTTTTGGCTGGAGAAATCCATGCACAGAGGAGCCTGGTGGGCTACAGTTCATACGGTTGCAAGGAGTCAGACATACTGAAGCAAGTTAACATGCATGCATGCACCCAACAAAATGGATGGAATATTTCTTCCTGACTTTGAGTTCTGGATTTTCATAGAAGATTAGAGAAAGCAAATGGCTTTAAGTTACATCCTCTGATGTTTGTATTTACCTTGTTGTTATCCTAATCATATAACCAGGCTGTTAGGTGTGTAATATATATGAAAGCCTTCTAAATGTAAAAGTGTTAGCCACTTCAGTTGTGTCAGACTCTTTGTGACTCCATGGACTGTAGCCCACCAAGTTCCTCTGTCTATGAATTCTCCAGGTAAGAAAATGAACCGGTTGCCATTCCATTCTCCAGGGGATCTTCATTACCTAGATACTATACCTGGGTCTCCTGCATTGCAGGTAAAATCGTTACCATTAAGTGTAAAGGAGTCACATAAAAGTTAAGTGTAGAGAGTAAATTATAAAGGTACTATGTTCTGGTCTTCTGAATTCCACAATTTTCCCTTAAATTTACAATCAAAGGTTTGAAAGGGTGAATATTTCTAGGCATTTATCTATTCATTTTATTACATATATTCATCATTTTTATTTGAATATGATAAAATAAAAATTGGCAGCTAAAATCCATTGAAATCAAAACCACCAGAATGTCCTTTCTATATCCTCAGTATAATTTTACAGAAATTTGAATGAGAGAACATACCGAGAACTACAAGAAAAACTTCCCTTTCCTTGTCAGTCTTCTAGAGTCCTGACAATTCTGAATTACAGTATGGTTATAGAAGTGGTAGTATTTCTACTCTGACTAGAGACCATAGGGATTGCATCCACTGCACAGTTAAATTCATCCCAAGAGGAATTTGTTCAAAAACAGTGATGAACATTCAATGTAAATTTGGTTTTCATTATTTGAATACATTTCCCAGAGGTAATCTATTGCTGTTAGTTACATCACTTAAATTTCAATGGGTAAAACCCAATATTTCTGGGGGATTTACACCTGGCACTTCAAACAATTATTGAATTCTATGGGTATTTTCCATATTAATTTTCTTTAAGCTTCTCAGATGCACAGTGACTGCTCATGTCTTTTTTGATATCAATAGAACCAGCACAAACTAGACTCTGTAGACCAATGGATAGTACTTACTTTAACAGACATTCAAAATTTTGCAATAATTCTCTTTGAAGTCCCATCAACACCCTCATTATATTTTGATATGCTTATAGCCCTCCTTTCCCATGTTGTGTGAGATATAGAAAGAAATTCTACTTTGGAGCCCATGGTATTGTAGTGAAAACTGTGAACATGAAAGTTACTCAGTTGTGGCTGACTCTTTGTAAACCCATGGACTATACAGTCCANCAACTATATTCTATCATTTTGTGGCCAAAATCTATCCCACAAAAAACTCTACAGGGAAAGCTAAAATCTATGTTCCTCACATAGTCTTAGTATATTAATAATTGTAATCCCAAGGGATTGACCAGTGTACCCTACAGACCCACCACAGATAGCTATTATTAAGAAATACATATTGAATGGCAGCCATTATGACTTAAAATATAAACAATTTCTTGAAAATTCAGTATTCTCCCCTATGAGGTAAAGTGTTGTTTAATTAGCAGCAGTCCCTTCTAATATCCCAAGGATCATTTTCCCCAAGGCCAATCACACTTAAATACTATTACAGGAGTATATCAACCATTTAGTGCCAATGCAAAGTAGGGTAACCTGTCAAAGTTATTTGCTTAATTCTGAAAATTTGAGATGTGACAGATTTCAAGATCAGTTTACAATTCTCACAAGATATTACTTATCTTAAACAATTATTATACTTCTAATTAAGAAATATGGAGTTTTATTTGGTAAGATATATCCAGCTATTTCTGTATGATTTATTTTGTTCCTCAATTCCCCCCATGAAACTACTTTTATCTATGCATCTATATATAACAAAATCATCTTAAGAAAAATAAACCTATAAGCTTATTTATACATGAAAAAAGGAATAGCTTGATGCTTTATTAAGTAAAACAAAAAACAATAGAGTGTTTGTTTCTGTTTAGAAAGCTACAGAATGCTGAGGAAGAGAATATTAAGAAAACAATGGTTGTCTATTTAAGAAATGCTATGTATGATAACCATGCAATGTATTTTCAATTCAGGTATGAGGGTTATTTGCTTTCCAAGTTTTACTAATTTATATTTTGGGTTCTTAGAAGTGCTGTTCCAGTTAAAGAAGCTGAATGATTTATAATGATTTTTATGAGAAGACATGTATATATGAGAAAGCTGGCAGATTTTCCAGAAAATTTTGAACCTGGCCTGCTTAATTGCAAGTGAAAAACTCTTTGGTCTCAAAACACAGTTCAAAATAGTGGACTTAAGTAAATGTCATTAAATTTTTAGAATTCCACGCAATAAATAAAATAATACATTTTCTAGAGCTATGTAGCAATCCTGCTAACTCATCCACAGTTTACAAGTTTTTAAAAAAGGCATCAGTATGTATTTGTGGTAGTTACTGCAGCATCACTGCCGATGAATCTTTTGATTTTTAGCAGATATATGCAATGTAAACAGTATTTTTTTTTTTAGGATATAGAAAGAGGGGAGGGATATTTGGAGGTATACTTTTTTTACAGTAAAAATCTCTAGTTCTCCAAAAAATTATTGAATTTAAATATGCCTACACAAGGTGGAGGAGCCTGGTGGGCTACAGTCCATGGGGTCGCACAGAGTTGGACACACTGAGCGACTTCACTTTCCCTTTTCACTTTCATGTNACCATGCAATGTATTTTCAATTCAGGTATGAGGGTTATTTGCTTTCCAAGTTTTACTAATTTATATTTTGGGTTCTTAGAAGTGCTGTTCCAGTTAAAGAAGCTGAATGATTTATAATGATTTTTATGAGAAGACATGTATATATGAGAAAGCTGGCAGATTTTCCAGAAAATTTTGAACCTGGCCTGCTTAATTGCAAGTGAAAAACTCTTTGGTCTCAAAACACAGTTCAAAATAGTGGACTTAAGTAAATGTCATTAAATTTTTAGAATTCCACGCAATAAATAAAATAATACATTTTCTAGAGCTATGTAGCAATCCTGCTAACTCATCCACAGTTTACAAGTTTTTAAAAAAGGCATCAGTATGTATTTGTGGTAGTTACTGCAGCATCACTGCCGATGAATCTTTTGATTTTTAGCAGATATATGCAATGTAAACAGTATTTTTTTTTTTAGGATATAGAAAGAGGGGAGGGATATTTGGAGGTATACTTTTTTTACAGTAAAAATCTCTAGTTCTCCAAAAAATTATTGAATTTAAATATGCCTACACAAGGTGGAGGAGCCTGGTGGGCTACAGTCCATGGGGTCGCACAGAGTTGGACACACTGAGCGACTTCACTTTCCCTTTTCACTTTCATGTACTGGAGAAGGAAATGGCAACCCACTCCAGTGTTCTTGCCTGGAGAATCCCAGGGATGGGGAGCCTGGTGGGCTGCCATCTATGGGGTCGCACAGAGTCGGACACGACTGAAGTGACTTAGCAGCAGCAGCACACAAGGTAGAATACGTATATCATTGATTATCAAATAAAGAAACTGACAATCTTCTTGGCTTGCCTTATTCCTATCTCACAGTGGAGACTGTGGATGTTACATTATAGACCTTGGTCACTCCAGGACTAGATATTAAACCTGTTATTGTTTTCTGCCACTTCAGTATTAGAAATCTGAGAAGCAGTAGTGGTTGAGCTATTTTAGAGATTCACTAAAAATTGTTGGACTATTATAAAATCTTGATACCTTATTCAGTTCTCATATTTTTTTTCCTCAGACAAATGATGGAGTATATTTAGAGTCACAGTGAATTTAGAATTGTTACAAAATGCTGGTGAACATGATAATGCATCTGAAACTATTTATGCTGCTGTTGCTTTATAGTTTCTCAGTCCTGTCTGACTCTTTGCGACCCCATGGACTGTAGCCTACCTGGCTCTGCTGTCCATGGGATTTCCCAGGCAAGATTACTAGAGTAGGTTGTTATTTCCTTCTCCAGGTGATCTTCCTGACCCAGGGATTGAACTCAAATCTCCAGCTTTGGCAGGTGAATTCTTTACCAGTGAGACACTTGGGAAGCCTCCAAAGCTATTTATAAGTTTTTCTAAATATCCCAGGAATAATGTTNAAATAAGCAAGGTGGACACTATACAGACTTGAGGTACTCCTTTCTCAATTTGGAACCAGCCCGTTCCATGTCTAATTCTAACTTGCTTCTTGACCTGCATACCAATTTCTCAGGAGGCAGGTAAGGTGGTCAGGTATTCCCATCTCTTTAAGAATTTTCTAGTTTGTTGTGATCCACACAGTCAAAGGCTTTAGCATAGGCAAAGCAGAAGTAGATGTTTTTCTAGAATTTTCTTGCTTTTTCTATGATTCAGTGGATGTTGGCAATTTGATCTCTGGTTCCTCTTCCTTTTCTATATCCAGCTTGAACATCTGGAAGTTCTTGGTTCATATACTGTTGAAGCCTAGCTTGGAGAATTTTGAGTATTGCTTTGCTAGCAAGTGAGTGCAAGTATGTGATAGTTGAACATTCTTTGGCATTGCCTTTCTTTGGGTTTGGAATGAAAACTGACCTTTCCAATCCTGTGCCACTGCTGAGTTTTCCACATATTGAGTACAGCACTTTAACAGCATCATCTTTTAGGATTTGAAATAGCTTGGCTGGAATTCCATCACCTTCACTAGATTTATTCACAGTGGTGCTTCCTAAGGCCCACTTGATTTCAACTCCTGAAGGTCTGGCACTAGGTGATTGATCACATCATTTTAGTTATATGGGTTGTTAAGATTGTAAGGTCGGACCCCGGGGGCCATGCTGGGCCACCCGCCCTCTCCTTCCCGCCGGCAAGAAGGTCCCCAGTGACAGCACACTTCACTGGTTGCCATGACGAGCCGCCCCTTCTCTCTCCCTAACGGAGGGAGGCTTCCGGATCCCGGGGACCAATGACAGCATACTTTACTGCCAAAGCCGCCTTGCCCCAGCCACATAGATAAACCTATCAGCCTGCGCCACCGCAAACCGGCAACCTATCCAAACCCCTTCCGCTAACCTGGCCATCCCCCACAGTGTGCATATATAAGCAAACTTCTAGCACGGTCGGGCACGCAGACTTCCTGGACCTGCCTCCTTTGGGTCTGGGAACCCCGCCCGGGAGCGCTTCCCCAGTAAAGCCTGTTAAAAACTCTTTTGGGGTCCTGGTCATCTTTACCTAACAAAGATCTATTTTGGATAGGTCTTCTGGAGAAAGGAATGACAAACCACTTTAGCTTTCCTGCCTTGAGAACCCCATGAACAGTATGAGTTACATGGTTACATGAATTTCATCAAATTTCATCAAATGAGAATTATAAACAGTATAATCTTTCTGAGATGGAAATCTGTGTTTGTTTTACCTTTCAAACCTACTTTGCCTGCCACTAGTAGGCAAACCAAGAAATCTACAGGAAAAGAATCACTGATTTGTTTCCAGGCGAATCCCAAATTATAAAGTGCATGAAGAATTTTCAGCTAAAATAATTAAAATGAACTACCCACAAGATGGCAGTGATATGTAACCAGTCAATTCATTGTATAATGATTTTACGAATTATTAATAAGGAACTGAGTTACTCTAGAGTGGCAATTAGAACACCTACAAAAGAGCTCTATTTTATCTGAATTTCTGTTTCTTGGAGAGGTGATATTAATTAGGAACAAAGAAGTAAAAAGTAACATCATTGAAGTTTGTATCATCTCTGTGTGAGGGTGTTTTCATAGTCATCCTGTTGATATCTAATAAACCTTTTGTTTAAAAATTTTGATAACAAAACAAAAGCTGTTACAAAATAAACATTAGTCAGTAATGCACCGTTTTTATTTGATTTTTCTTGCCCAGTGTTACAAATGTATCTTTTGTATGGTCTATAGTTAGTTATTTGGTACAGGTATGAATTAGATTAAATATATTTTATAACTTTTCCTTTGATGTTATAGCTTTATTTTACTTATTTTAAAGGTAGGTGTTTCTAACTGAAGATTTCAGAAAAAGAATTTTAAGTGTTATAGCATTGTTATTTTTTTGGAAAGTAATGATTAAGAATTTTAATCCTTATGTGGGATTAAATTCCCTTTTACCTTTCAAGAAGGAAGTCAAATTGGAAGTGGTAAATTTTCCTTTCTAGCTGTTTGTTATGTCTCCTGCTCATGCATAAAATTTAAACTCTGGGGACTTTTTCAAGGCTTTTTTACTCTCACACATTTTGTTAAAATTTTTGGGAATCATTTTTGCTGTTTTAATTTGTGACTATTTTAGCTTTATATTTAATATGAGTTGGTTCTACAACAAATATAATAAAATACAGCTTTGTTAGCTCATTGAAAAATGCTTCAAATAATAATGTTATGTCTCTGCTCACTAAACTGAAATAGCTTTTGAAATGGCAAGGAGAATACATTCTAAGGATTAAAAAAGGAAAGAAAGAAATGTTTATCACTTTATGACAGTAACTATGTTAGTTATTATAAGATATTGCTGTCATGAAACAGTATATGAATCTTGGAAGTATTTACAGTTTTCTCATGGTTAAACAAAGCAGTAGGCAAACTATTTGATGTATAAAACAACAATAAACACATACTAAAAAAAAATAAAAAATAAACACATACCAATAATCATTTTAACTTGCACAGTTTAATCACTTAAAAAGATTATTAGTAAAAATATATGTTTAAAAATAAAGTTTTAAAATGAATTAAAAATAAAATTTTAAATCATTTAAATTTAAAGGATGTGGTACAACTATATTCTATCATTTTGTGGCCAAAATCTATCCCACAAAAAACTCTACAGGGAAAGCTAAAATCTATGTTCCTCACATAGTCTTAGTATATTAATAATTGTAATCTCAAGGGATTGACCAGTGTACCCTACAGACCCACCACAGATAGCTATTATTAAGAAATACATATTGAATGGCAGCCATTATGACTTAAAATATAAACAATTTCTTGAAAATTCAGTATTCTCCCCTATGAGGTAAAGTGTTGTTTAATTAGCAGCAGTCCCTTCTAATATCCCAAGGATCATTTTCCCCAAGGCCAATCACACTTAAATACTATTACAGGAGTATATCAACCATTTAGTGCCAATGCAAAGTAGGGTAACCTGTCAAAGTTATTTGCTTAATTCTGAAAATTTGAGATGTGACAGATTTCAAGATCAGTTTACAATTCTCACAAGATATTACTTATCTTAAACAATTATTATACTTCTAATTAAGAAATATGGAGTTTTATTTGGTAAGATATATCCAGCTATTTCTGTATGATTTATTTTGTTCCTCAATTCCCCCCATGAAACTACTTTTATCTATGCATCTATATATAACAAAATCATCTTAAGAAAAATAAACCTATAAGCTTATTTATACATGAAAAAAGGAATAGCTTGATGCTTTATTAAGTAAAACAAAAAACAATAGAGTGTTTGTTTCTGTTTAGAAAGCTACAGAATGCTGAGGAAGAGAATATTAAGAAAACAATGGTTGTCTATTTAAGAAATGCTATGTATGATAACCATGCAATGTATTTTCAATTCAGGTATGAGGGTTATTTGCTTTCCAAGTTTTACTAATTTATATTTTGGGTTCTTAGAAGTGCTGTTCCAGTTAAAGAAGCTGAATGATTTATAATGATTTTTATGAGAAGACATGTATATATGAGAAAGCTGGCAGATTTTCCAGAAAATTTTGAACCTGGCCTGCTTAATTGCAAGTGAAAAACTCTTTGGTCTCAAAACACAGTTCAAAATAGTGGACTTAAGTAAATGTCATTAAATTTTTAGAATTCCACGCAATAAATAAAATAATACATTTTCTAGAGCTATGTAGCAATCCTGCTAACTCATCCACAGTTTACAAGTTTTTAAAAAAGGCATCAGTATGTATTTGTGGTAGTTACTGCAGCATCACTGCCGATGAATCTTTTGATTTTTAGCAGATATATGCAATGTAAACAGTATTTTTTTTTTTAGGATATAGAAAGAGGGGAGGGATATTTGGAGGTATACTTTTTTTACAGTAAAAATCTCTAGTTCTCCAAAAAATTATTGAATTTAAATATGCCTACACAAGGTGGAGGAGCCTGGTGGGCTACAGTCCATGGGGTCGCACAGAGTTGGACACACTGAGCGACTTCACTTTCCCTTTTCACTTTCATGTACTGGAGAAGGAAATGGCAACCCACTCCAGTGTTCTTGCCTGGAGAATCCCAGGGATGGGGAGCCTGGTGGGCTGCCATCTATGGGGTCGCACAGAGTCGGACACGACTGAAGTGACTTAGCAGCAGCAGCACACAAGGTAGAATACGTATATCATTGATTATCAAATAAAGAAACTGACAATCTTCTTGGCTTGCCTTATTCCTATCTCACAGTGGAGACTGTGGATGTTACATTATAGACCTTGGTCACTCCAGGACTAGATATTAAACCTGTTATTGTTTTCTGCCACTTCAGTATTAGAAATCTGAGAAGCAGTAGTGGTTGAGCTATTTTAGAGATTCACTAAAAATTGTTGGACTATTATAAAATCTTGATACCTTATTCAATTCTCATATTTTTTTTCCTCAGACAAATGATGGAGTATATTTAGAGTCACAGTGAATTTAGAATTGTTACAAAATGCTGGTGAACATGATAATGCATCTGAAACTATTTATGCTGCTGTTGCTTTATAGTTTCTCAGTCCTGTCTGACTCTTTGCGACCCCATGGACTGTAGCCTACCTGGCTCTGCTGTCCATGGGATTTCCCAGGCAAGATTACTAGAGTAGGTTGTTATTTCCTTCTCCAGGTGATCTTCCTGACCCAGGGATTGAACTCAAATCTCCAGCTTTGGCAGGTGAATTCTTTACCAGTGAGACACTTGGGAAGCCTCCAAAGCTATTTATAAGTTTTTCTAAATATCCCAGGAATAATGTTGTTATTGTTACTGTTGATGTGAATGATACTGAAGCAGAATTTGCAATAGTGGTGAAAGGTAGTGGTCACAGTCACTGTCGTGTCTCTTATGCACAGCCTGGGATGACCAGTTCCTTTCCTTATGTTGGAGAGGATATTGGTTTGAGAACTTGTGGTAAGCAAAATAGGTGAGATATTACCAAAGTACATATATCACTGGAGTAGAATTAAAACAGAATTCTTCAAAAGGTCTGTGCATTTTCAACTCCTTACTTTCAGAAAAATCTGTGTTAAACATGATTTGACTATAAGATTTTTAATTAAATTTGAAAAATGTTTTATAAAATAATTGATCTAATACTCAGATCAATTGCTTATCAATTTTATCTAATATCAATATTAGATCAAAATAATTGATCTAATACTTAATATTTGAATAGCCCCAATATTGAAAAAATGGAAACATTGTTCAGCTCAGCTCCAATGTAGCTTTATAAATAGGTATTTTCCAACATATATTTTTGTGATTCCTAACATTTGATATGCTATTGTTGAGTAAGATCTGTATAGAAAATATTTATATAATTCTACTTTCAATCAAATTAACTTCTAATTAAAATGAATAAATTTATATTAAAAAATAAAAAAATGTAAAGGAAACAGAATATACTGAAAGGAAAAATTAAGAAAAAAATGTTTTACTCTAAAGAAAATATTGTGTTTGAGATAGTACTAATTGAATTAGTAATTCCATGAGTGGACTTTTAGTGGATACACAGTAGTAAGGGACTAGCTCCCACTTTGTCCATGCAGTTTTGGAGAAAACCGACAGTCTGTTGAGAATTTAGGTAAATTAATTCATAATACTGCTGACTCATAATCGGTCCCTGATTTGCAGGGACTTTAAACTGATATTAACTCCTCTCCTGAACACATACTCTAGATAACAGCCCAAGAGTCATAAGTAAATGTAACTTTCTGGTATGGTACCCCAAATGTCCTTGTTATAAACAGTGGCCCCTGTCTCCCAGGGAGGACCTTTTCCTTGTAACCCCTTAGGGAAAAAAAAAAAAACAAAACCACCTCACAGGAAGCATACCAAAATCCTGAATTTTTTGGTTTGAATTAACCAATCTGGCCTCAGCCAAGGAACTTCAAAATACTCCACCTTTGAACCATAATAAAGGCATATACCTCACATTCANAAACCACCTCACGGGAAGCATACCAAAATCCTGAATTTTTTGGTTTGAATTAACCAATCTGGCCTCAGCCAAGGAACTTCAAAATACTCCACCTTTGGACCGTAATAAAGGCATATACCCCACATTCAGCCTTTCTTTATGCCTTCACTCTTGCCTTGACTTCTTCCTATAGCTCCTCCTCCAGAATCTGAGTAATAAACTTCATTTCACTTTCCTTTGTGATCTTTTGTTGAATCAGGGCTCACCATCTACGCCCCTGAGCTCCATTTAAAACATTAATTTAACAAAGTCACAACACAATGGGAAGCAGAACTATTTTGATGGATTGGAATTGAGATGAGTACTGGAAGGAGGACTTCTGGATTGCAGGTTATGTTTGCTCAGAAGTTTGCTATTTTTATAAAGCCCAATTCAAATGATATGACTATATCTGTGAGAGGGTGGGATGATTTGGGAGGATGGCATTGAATCATGTATGATATGATATATGAAACGAATCACCAGTCCAGGTTAGATGCATGATACTGGATGCTTGGGGCTGGTGCACTGAAAGGACCCAGAGGGATGGTACAGAGAGGGAGGAGGAAGGGGGTTTCAGGATAGGGAACATGTGTATACCTGTGGTGGATTCATGTTGATGTATGGCAAAACAAATATAATATTGTAAAGTAATTAACTTCCAATTAAAATAAATAAATTTATATTTAAAAAAGGAAAAATCACATAAATTAGCAGCCCCATGAGGACTGCACAAAGTACTAAAATCATAAGTACCTGCTATGTTTATTTGTTTATCTATGTTTATATACTGTTTCCCTCATATATACATATATGTGTACCTACATGTGTATATAATTTATATGTGTATATATGTATAGATGTATATATGTGTATGTGTACTAGATAGAGTACTGTATTGTATAAAATGCACTCCATTTGATAGAAATATATCATTTATAATCTAAGGTTTAAAAAGTCAAACTAGCCCAATTTTTATCTTTTTGCCTCTTGAATACCTCTTGGATGTATTTTTAAAAATTATTAAGTGATTCTATTTTAGTTATTAGCTGCCCAAATTCTTTCTACTTCATCCTGAAAAATAACATGCCTCTGATGAAGAACATGAGCTGCAGACTGTCATCACTGGTGAGAGAAAAACTGCACTTAGGTGACAAGTGGTATTCATGCAAATTATTTCTTTGCTCTGATTTAATCTTATTGTAGATATTCTGTTTCAGAGAAATAGAATGGTAAGAAAACTGAGAACAAAGATACATTTATGAATTTGACATTTATATACATTTAAAGAATATTTTTTGATTCTTGACACATATACTTTGATTATTAGAGAGAAACTGGTCTAAGATATGCTCTGTGAAAATCACACCCAAGTGACTGAATTTATTCTTCGTGGTTTTACAAACAAGCCTGAGATGCAAGTTTCCCTTTTTGTTTTGTTCCTGGTCATCTATACAGTCACTTTGTTGGGTAACTTCCTTATTATCACAGTTTCCATTATGGATCCTGCTCTTCAAACACCCATGTACTTCTTTCTCAGGAACTTGTCACTTCTTGAAGTCTGTTTCACCTTGGTCATGGTGCCAAAGATGCTGGTAGATCTAGTATCCCCAAGGAAAAGCATCTCTTTTGTAGGCTGTGGCACCCAGATGTACTTCTTTTTCTTCTTTGGCAGCTCTGAATGTTTCCTCCTCTCTATGATGGCTTATGATCGCTTTGTAGCCATCTGTAATCCTCTGCGCTATTCAGTCATAATGAATAGATCTCTATGTTTATGGATGGCTGTAGGTTCTTGGATGTCTGGTGTTCCCGTGTCTATGCTACAGACAGCTTGGCTGATGGCCCATCCTTTCTGTGGACCAAGCACCATAGACCACTTCTTTTGTGATGGTCCCCCAGTGTTGAAACTAGTCACTGAGGATACAACCATGTATGAAATACAAGCACTTGCCTCCACACTACTATTTATTATGTTTCCCTTTTCCCTCATTTTGGTCTCCTACACTCGCATTATTAAAACCATCCTGATGATGCCCTCTGCTACTGGTCGCCAGAAGGCATTCTCCACTTGTTCATCTCACCTCATTGTGGTATCGCTTTTCTATGGAACAGCCAGCTTGACCTACCTACGGCCCAAATCCAACCAGTCTCCTGAGAGCAAGAAGCTAGTGTCATTGTCCTACACTGTCATCACTCCGATGTTAAACCCCATCATCTACAGCCTAAGGAACAATGAAGTAAAGGGGGCAGTCAAGAGGACGATCACTCGAAAAGTCTTGCAGAAGTTAGATGTGCTTTGAATTAAATTGTGTCAAGTTTTTATAGACAAAGTAGGAGCACCAGAACCCATGAACAAAAGCTTTGAAGGAGTGGAAGATTTGCTCTTACTTTGTCAGGGTCACCTACTATGATGGGCGGATCTCAGTGTCACAGTCAGAGTCCCAGCTCAGACTGGGATAACTGAGTTCCTTTATGAGGGGATTATTCACAAATTCACAAAAAAGACTACCTGACCTGCCTCTTGAGAAACATATATGCAGGTCAGGAGGCAACAGTTAGAACTGGACATGGAAAAACAGACTGGTTCCAAATAGGAAAAGGAGTACGTTAAGGCTGTATATTGTCACCCTGCAGAGTAGTACATCATGAGAAACACTGGGCTGGAAGAAGCACAAACTGGAATCAAGATTGCTGGGAGAAACATCAATAACCTCAGATATGCAGATGGCACCACTCTTATGGCAGAAAGTGAAGAAGAACTAGAGAGACTCTTGATGAAAGTGAAAGAGGAGAGTGAAAAAGTTGGCTTAAAGGTCAACATTCAGAAAACAAAGATCATGGCATCCAGTCCCATCACTTCATGGGAAATATATGGGGAAACAGTGAAAACAGTGGCGGAAACAGAGGCTGACTTTATTTTTCTGGGCTGCAAAACTGCTGCAGATGGTGATTGCGGTCATGAAATTAACAGATGCTTACTTACTCCCTGGAAGGAAAGTTATGACCAGCCTAGACTGTATATTAAAAAGCAGAGACATTACTCGCCAACAAAGGTCTGTCTAGTCAAGGNTCATGAAATTAACAGATGCTTACTTACTCCCTGGAAGGAAAGTTATGACCAGCCTAGACTGTATATTAAAAAGCAGAGACATTACTCGCCAACCAAGGTCTGTCTAGTCAAGGCTATGGTTTTTCCAGTAGTCATGTATGCTGTGAGAGTTGGACTATAAAGAAAGCTGAGCACCAAAGAATTGATGCTTTTCAACTCTGGTATTGGAGAAGACTCTTGAGAGTCCCTTGGACTGCAAGGAGATCCAACCAGTCCATCTTAAAGGAGATCAGTCCTGGGTGATCAATAGAAGTACTGATGTTGAAGCTGAAATTCCAATATTTTGGCCACCTGATGCGAAGAGCTGAGTTATTTGAAAATACCCTGATGCTGGGAAAGTTTGAGGACAGAAGGGAAGGGGATGACAGAGGATGAGATGATGGGATGGCATCACCGACTCGATGGACAAGGGCTTGGGTAGACTCCAGGAGTTGGTAATGGACAGGGAGGCCTGACATGCTGCAGTTCATGGCATTACAAAGAATTGGACACAATTGAGTGGCTGAACTGAACTGTACCGAACTGATTAACAAATTGTGGGGCAGCTCGTATGATGGAAATTCTATGTCTCTTGACCTGAAAGGTAAAGAGGAGAGGTATTAACTGGAGCTTTGAAAAGAAAGTGAAGTCGCTCAGTCATGTCTGACTCTTTGTGGTCCCATGGACTGTAGTTTAGCAGACTTCTCTGTCCATGGGATTTTCTAGGCAAGAGTACTGGAGTGGGCTGCCATTTGCTTTGGAGAATGTTAAAACTCTTAGAAAAAGCTGCTCATTGGAAGCTTTTTTCTTTAATAGAGAAAGGCAACCATTTCAGCCTAATTCTGCTCTAACTCTCTTACATCTAGTGCTGGTATCTTTTCTTGATCAAACCAATTTCAGACAGAGGGCAAGAGTGTCCACTGGTGCAATATAATGGACAGCTTTCTGGAGCACAGATCAGGATGGGAAAAGTTATGAAGGGTAAATGAAAATATCTGCCACAAACCACTGTATATTCTGCATTTAATGTGATGCTAAGACTATCATGTAATGTGTTTTAAGTGAATTTTTAAAAGATAATGAAAGGTAAAGATTTGTAGTTGGCAAAAATTTATGGTACAAATCCTTCATAAGTGTGGTGTGTTTAAATGAGTTTACTTAAAAAAATTACCTTAGTTTTAATATTGTTAACATGCTTGTGGACTTCTTTGATCATTGGCTAAATCTGCTATTAATTTGGATTAATCAGCTATTTGTTGTTGTTGTTGTTCAGTTGTTGTGTCTGACTCCTTGGGACCCCGTGAACCAGGCCTCCCTGTCCTTCACTGTATTCCAGAAGTTGCTCAAATTCATGTTCATTGAATTGGTGACACTGTCGAATCGTCTCATCCTCTGCTGTTCCCTTCTCATTTTGCCTTCAGTCTTTCCCAGCATAAGGATCTTTTCCAATGAATTGGCTCTTCATATCATAGCCAAAGTGTTGGAGCTTCAGCTTCAGCATCAGTTCTTCCAATGAATATTCAGGATTGATTTCCTTTAGGATTGACTGATTTGATCTCCTTGGAGTCTAAGGGACTCTCAAGAGTTCTCCTGTACCACAATCAGCTATTAGAATTTAAACAACAATCTTTGCTTGACAATATTGTAAGTGAAAAAGAGTAAAGTTAGTATAGCTAACATGATTTTTCAAGTCACTGCCTTTAACAAATGCACCTGCAACAACCCAAGAGATAGATTTTCTTTTGCATTTATTTTTTGTAAAAGAAACATTAGGGTCAGAAAATTAATTTGAAAAGGCAAAGAGTTATGTAGAGGTGGTCCCGAGAATTTGAATTCATACTCTTTTGAATTTGAAGTCCAATATCTTAACCTGCTAAAAGTCTCTAGTCACATTTTCATCATGATAAAGTCCCCACTTACATGATAATTTGGCCTTTCAGGCATGAAAGCACCTTGAGACAGCATAGAAGAACAAAATGACTAATTTAATTTTTGAAAAATATCATATTTCCACTAGCATAAGGATATATTGACTTTGAATATGCAATTTATATAAAATGATATCAGTTGCTCTAAGTCT
>SJYW01043519.1:2293-12666 GCA_006410735.1 Raphicerus campestris | reverse complement strand
TATTTTAGTTTAATTGTGATTCCCTGAAGTTTGTATCCTTTGAATGTAATAGGAATTTGGGACAGGAAATATCATTTCCTTTAAATATTTCTGTTTCAGTGGCCTTTTAATTTTTTAAGCCTAACTCAAATATTTTATTTGTTTATTTATTATTTATTTTTTTTATGGGCATGGTTGTAAGTACAGGTGAGGCTTTACTGGCTTACTTACTGCTCATTTCCAGTCCTTTGGCCGGTTTTTAAGGCCATGGTTCCTGGTCCAGGGGATTGGGGACCCTTGCTTGTTTCAGATGGTCTTTTAAAAGTCATATTAGTTTTCTTTTTAAATTTCATCACACATCAAGTTTGTTAGGTTTTCATTAGTTTTTTTTTTTAAGGAGTACTTACTATGTGCAAACATTGTTTTATTATTTTTTTAATTTTATTTTTACTTTATTCTACAATACTGTATTGGTTTTGCCATACATTGACATGAATCAGCCACAGGTGTACACGAGCTCCCAATCCTGAAACCCCCTCTCACCTCCCACCCCATTTCATCTCTCTGGATCATCCCCGTGCACCAGCCCCAAGCATCCTGTATCTTGTATCGAACAAAGACTGGCACTTCATTTCTTACATGATAGTATACATGTTTCAATGCCATTCTCCCAAATCATCCCACCATCTCCCTCTCCCTCTCCCACAGAGTCCAAAAGTCTGTTCTATTAATGTTACTAAGTTCAGTGACCCTCTGGCAAGACTTTTTTGCAGTGGTTTCCTACTAGCTTTATGTGACTCAGAAGTAAATTTTGAGATTGTTAAATCTATTGAGTAGTGTATGTGTATGCATTTAATAAACTAGCATAATCAAATACAGAGAAGAATAAAATAAGCAATACATTAAAAGAACTTATGAGAGCACCTGATATATGGTAAACACTATCTGGTTGTTTGGTAATGTTACTGTTGCTGCTGCTGCTGCTAAGTCGCTTCAGTCGTGTCTGACTCTGTGCAACGCCATAGACGGCAGCCCACCAGGCTCCGCCGTCCCTGGGATTCTCCAGGCAGGAACACGAGTCGGGTGCCATTTCCTTTTCCAGGGCATGAAAGTGAAAAGTGAAAGTGAAGTTGCTCAGCGACTCTTAGCGACTAACAAAATATGGGGTGGACCCCACATATTATAGGGTATGTTTTAGTTATGCATATAGTCCCTTCTGATTGAAATGCAAATTAATTTCTTCTGTAAGATGAAAGCAAAAATGTTCATAAATCATATACCTATTGCATATTGTGTGATAGTCTACACGTTTTTACAGAAAATTTATAATTATTATGTTTCAAATAGTTTTATTAAAATTGATAAAAGTCGCTTAACTGCAAGATCTTCATGGAGATGTTTTTAAAAAAACTTTTCAGCCTCAATTTACAAGTTGATTTTTTTCTGTTTTTATAAATTTTTATTTATTTATCTTGGCTGCACTGGGACTTCGCTGCTATTCATGGGCTTTCTCTAGTTGCATGAAGTGGGGATTGTTCTTTCTTCTGGTGTGTGGGCTTTTCATTGTGGTGGTTTCTCTTGTTGTCGTCTGTGGGCTCAGTTGCTCCACAGGAAATGGAATCTTCCTGGACCAGGGATGGAGCTGCATGTTCCCTGCATTGGCAGACAAATTCTTATCCACTGAGCCACCAGGGGCATTTGATTTTGTTTCTTTAGTGTTCCAAAAGCTAATTAATGAAGTTATTTTATATCTATTTTATAATTGGAAAGATTGATTTGATGAGTTTTTCCTCTCAAACCAGTGCTAACGTTTTCTTTATTAACAGTAATTCGAGGATTTGTGGTAGTGGTTTATTCTCTCAGTTGTGTCTGACTCTTGCAACCCCTTGGATTGTAACTCACCAGGCTCCTCTGTCCATGAAATTTCCCAGGCAAGGAAGGGGTTGCCATTTTCTTCTCCATTGGAATCTTCCCAACCCAGGAATTGAACCAGGTCTCCTGAATTGCAGGTGGATTCTTTACTGACTGAGCTTCAAGGGAAGCCCAGGGTTTACTTTGGGCCATGTATTTTTATCATTGTTACTATGATGATATCATTGAGATTTTTGCAGAAAATGTTTTGCATAGAGTCCTTCCTTTGTTTTCAGTTTCATAGATGGCTTTCAAATATATGTCCCCACATTGTTATTTATGAGCAATTCTGAAAATATTTCCTTTAAATGGCCTTAAGTTTGAGTATTAGAGGGTGTCCTCCAATGCCAAACTTGGTACACATAAGAAAAGAATTAGCTAGACTGGTTAGTTTGCATAGTATCCAATCCTGTTACATATATGAGAGCTGAGGTAAGAAGAAAAAGTGATCAAACATATTTCATATTTCAGTATAGCTTAAAAAGTTTGTGTGGTTTATTTCAGTGGCACTCTAGTGAAATTAATGAATTCAATCCAATGTATATCATAGTTTATAAAAATATTTTAATGTGAAATAAATAAAGTTGTCCCAGAGGAATACTTAAGAACAATTAGCTAGTAAAAATACAATTATATAATGATGACATAAAGCAAAATTCTTAACTTCCAAAGTCAATATTGTAACAAATACATGTACATTTATAAACTTATTATAAATACTGATAGTGAGTTCTGTGAAAGTTCAGGTAGCATAGAGAATAAAATGTATGTAACATGGTGATTCACTGTGAAATAAAACCTACAGACTTGATAGACAATCACTAATTTGAATTCAGAACCCAATGCCAAGTAAGTATTTATCCTCCATGAATTTTCATTTCTGTCCATGTTTTTAGCAAAGTCATTTGAGTTTTTATTGTGCTATTACAATTTAATATATTCAGAAAGGAGGGGGCAGGAGTTATCTATGGATCACTTAGCCTCTGGACTCCTCATTTTATGATTCTAAGGGCATGGAGAAGGGATGAAGGCTGGATAGACCATGATTTACCAGATTCCCTTATGGCTAGTTTGAACATATGTAACTTAAGCTCAATTAATTATATTTTCAATTGCAATTTAACCATGTAAAGAGATAGGACAGTGGGGATTCACATGAAGCCAGTGGCTCCCAGTGTCCGGCAACAAAGGAGACTACAGTGACTGTGGCAGGTCCCCGTGTCCAGTACTCGAGGTGCAAGCTTAAGCCATGGTATTCAGATGATAGTTGTGCCACAGAAGGTTATTTACACAACTGATTCTGGAGTATAAATTTAAAATTTCACAACAACCCTGCTTTTTCTTACATTTTCCTTTCCATTTCTATGTAGTAGGCTTCTAAATATGTTTTCAATATTTCTCCTATGTAAATCATCAAAAGTCAGTTTTTTTTAAATGAAAAATTCTAATAAAAAAATCAAACAATTCAGGAAGCAAATGTCATTTGACTGAATTTATTTATAAGTTCCATCAAAATATCTTACACAGAAACCTATGGAATGAACATTTTGAAATGAGAGGCAAAATTTTTTGCATATATATGTAACAATCATGTATAAGAGATTTTGACTTATCTTAAGCACTTTTGCTGCCTCTTGAGAAACCTATATGCAGGTTAGAAAGCAATAGTTAGAACTGGACATGGGACAACAGACTGGTTCCAAATAGGAAAAGGAGTACGTCAGGCTGTATATTGTCACTTTGCTTATTTAACTTCTATGCAGAGTACATCATGAGAAATGCGGGGCTGGAAAAAGCACAAGCTGGAATCAAGATTGCCAGGAGAAATATCAATAAGCTCAGATATACAGATGAACCACCCTTATGGCAGAAAGTGAAGAGGAATTAAAAATCCTCTTGATGAAAGTGAAAGAAGAGAGTGAAAAAGTTGGCTTAAAGCTCAACATTCAGAAAACTAAGATCATGGCATCTGGTCCCATCACTTCATGGGAAATAGATGGAGAAACAGTGGAAATAGTGTCAGACTTTATTTTGGGGGGCTCCAAAATCACTGCAGATGGTGACTGCGGCCATGAAATTAAAAGATGCTTACTCCTTGGAAAGAAAGTTATGACCAACCTAGATAGCATATTGAAAAGCAGAGACATTACTTTGCCAACAAAGGTCAGTCTAGTCAAGGCTATGGTTTTTCCAGTGGTCATGTATGGACGTGAGAGTTGAACTGTGAAGAAGGCTGAGTGCCAAAGAATTGATGCTTTTAAACTGTGCTGCTGGAGAAGACTCTTGAGAGTCCCTTGGACTGTAAGGAGATCCAACCAGTCCATTCAGAAGGAGATCAGCCCTGGGATTTCTTTGGAAGGACTGATGTTAAAGCTGAAACTCCAGTACTTTGGCCACTTCATGAGAAGAGGTGACTCATTGGAAAAGACCCTGATGCTGAGAGGGATTGTGGGCAGGAGGAGAAGAGGACGACAGAGAATGACATGGCTGGATGGCATCACTGACTCGATGGATGTGAGTTTGAGTGAACTCCGGGGGTTGGTGATGGACAGGGAGGCATGGCGTGCTGTGATTCATGGGGTTGCAAAGAGTTGGACGTGACTGAGCGACTGAACTGAACTGAACTGAAGCACTTTTGATGAAATATATATGATTACTCTTGTGGACTGATTTGTATCCCCCAAAAGATATGCTGAAGTCCTACCTTATTTGGAAATAGAGTATTTTAATCAGATGAAGATGAGATTATAATAGATTGAAAGTGAAAGTCACTCAGTCGTGTCTGACTCTTTGCAACCTCATGGACTATACAGTCCATGGAATTCTCTAGGCCAGAATCCTGGAGTGGGTAGTCTTTCTCTTCTTCAGGGCATCTTCCCAACCTAGGGATTGAACCCTAGTCTCCTGCTTTGCAGGCAGATTCTTTACCAGCTGAGCCACAAGGGAAGCTCTAATGGATTAGGGTGGGTGATAAATCCAATGACTAGTATCATTCCATAAGGAAAGATTTAGAGACACAGAGATATACAGACCTGTAGGAAACACAGCCATGTGAAGATGGAGGAAGGAGCTGAAGAGATGTAGCTATATGCCAGGAACAGCGGGATTGTTGGCAAGTTTCCATCCTGCTCATAGCTTGGTTTCAGACTTCTTGCCTCCTGATCTGTGAGAGAGTAAATTTCAATAGTTGTAAGCCACTTCCTTTGTGGTAATTTGATTGCAAAAGCCCTAGGATGTACAAATACACATCACAGTTTTGAAAGTAATTAGGTAATTCCTCATTAACTGTGTGGTGAGGAATAGACAGGTGGTCATATTCTTTAGAATGTGATTCTTCATCTCCATTGCAGAAATGCCTCCTATTTTTCCCATCCTTTGAACCTAATCTAGACCTGTGACTTGCTCTTGCGAAAGGAATGTGACTAAAGAAATGTTGTGCTAAAGTGTAAGAGTAAAGAAACCAAGCAGACATCCTCTGTCTCTTGGATCATGTGATTCTCACGAGAAACAAGGCAAGGCTAACCTGCTGGAAAAAGAAAGATATACTTAAGCAGAGCTCCTTCATTCCAACTGAAGCATTCTAGATCAGCTTATGCTGCTGCTAAGTCACTTCAGTCGTGTCCGACTCTGTGCGACTCCACAGATGGCAGCCCATCAGGCTCCTCCATCCCTAGGATTCTCCAGGCAAGAACACCGGAGTGGGTTTCCATTTCCTTCTCCAATGCATGAAAGTGAAAAGTGAAAGTGAAGTCATTCAGTTGTGTCTGACTCTTAGCGACCCTATGGACTGCAGCCCACCAGGCTCCTCCGTCCATGGGATTTTCCAGGCAAGAGTACTGGAGTAGGGTGCCATTGCCAATTGATTTCCCCAAATGTGGGAAAATCCAGACCAGATCAGCAGAACCTCCTAGCTGAACCATAGACTCATGAGAAATAATAAAAGTTTGTTTTTGGACACTAAGTTTAGGAAAGATTGGTTATGTAGAAATGTCAAAGTGATAAAAGATACATAACTAATTTCAGAAAATGAAATTAAGAAAATATCTGTCAGAGCCACCCATAACTACCACTGAAACTGTTTGTGCTGTGCAGCATGGTACAGAGAAGCTATAAATTTTAGCCATTTATAGCCACTGTATGTGTGTGCGTGCTCAGTGGCTTCAATCATGTCCAACTCTTTGTGACTCTATGGACTATAGCCCACCAGGCTCCTCTGTCCATGGGATTCTCCAGTCAAGCATACTGAAGTGAGTTGCCATGCCCTCCATGGGATCGTCTCCCACTAGGGATTGAACCCATGTATCCTGCATTGCAGGCGGATTCTTTACTGCTGAGCCACCAGAGAGGCCCTCATAGCCACTGTAGCAGAGCCTATTTCCTATACTTACCTTAATACTACCCACCTAATTTATTGAAATCTACCTCCGTTCATCTGTCTGTCTCTCTGAATATTAACTCCATATTCAAGCTTCAAATATTTTTCTGTCTTCTACCTGGACTCTTTTACAATCTGAGTCTGACTTTACATTGATCATGGCATGAACCATAGCTTTAGTTAATCTCATTAACCCGCAAATACTACTATTCTTCAGTTCAGTTGCTCAGTTGTGTCTGACTCTTTTTTAACCCCATGAACTGCAGCATTCCAGGCCTCTCTGTCCATAATCAACTCCCAGAGTCCACTCAAACCCATATCCATTGATTCAGTGATACCATCCAACCATCTCATCCTCTGCCGTCCCCTTCTCCTCTGATTCTTAGTATAGTCTATATTGTAAATTACTTTTTAGAAAACAAAATACTCATTTACTGAGGTTTATAATAAAAAGTGATTGATAATAACTAACCATAGATAGCATTAGTGTTAGTCACTATATATTATATATTTAAAAACTGTAGACAAGAAAACAAGGGTTGCACTCTGATATTGGATATTCATGGAAAATATGCAAAGAAACAGAATATCAAAACATCTTCCTTTATGCTTATTGCATGTAACTGGAGAAATTAGAGTTGGCAGTTGATAAAAATAAGTACTCTATCCATTTCCTTCTGAATAACACTTAACTTCACAGTTGCAAAGTCGATAGTTCCCTGATAGCTCAGTTGATAAAGAATCCACCTGCAATACAAGAGACCCTGGCTGGATTCCTGGGTTGGGAAGATCCACTAGAGAAGGGATAGGCTACTCACTCCACTGTTCTTAGGCTTCCCTTGTGGCTCAGCTGGTAAAGAATCTGCCTGCAACATGGGAGACCAGGGTTCAATCCCTGTGTTGGGAAGATCCCCTGGAGAAGGAAATGGCAGCCCACTCCAGTATATTGCCTGGACTTTTGGCAAAGTAATGTCTAATGTTAGCTAGTGAAAATAACAATTGTTTTCACCTCTCAGCCTGTTACAGTTATGGGGATTGGTATGGAAGGTGTCCTGAGGCATATCTTGTACTTGAGAATGTCCACATCATGATCAGAGGGCTGTAGGTTTGCTAGTTTGAGGTGCTAAAATGTTTGAAGTTAATTATTGGTTAAAAAAAATAAGATTTGAAATGTGTGTTTATGCCATAGTGCAGAAAATCTGGATGCCAGCTATTAGCAGTAGTGTGTGGTTAATGGGGTGGTTTTCAAAAAAAGATAATTACAACATTAAAAGGAGAGAGATGTGAATATGTGAACATTAAATGTGGTACAAATGTGAACATTACATGTGGTACAAATATATGAACACTAAATATGGTACAAATGTGAACTTTAAAATGGAAGAAATGTGGTGCAAAACACAGACTTGATTCAGACAGACCAATTAGGATATTACTGTAGCAGGTGGCACTAGTGGTAAAGAACTGGCCCGCCAATGCAGGAGACACAGGAGATGCAGGTTTGATTCCTGGGTTGGGAAGATCCCCTGGAAAAGGGAATGGCAACCTACTTCAGTAATCTTTCCTGGAGAATCCTACAGACAGAGGAGCCTGGTGTGCTACCATCCATAGGGTTGCAAAGTCATACACGGCTGAAGTGACTTAGCACATACATAGCACAGCAAGTGTGTGAGGTCGACTCCACGTTATAGTAATAGGGGAAGATTGAAAAAAAGGAGTGAAAAAGAAATCACAAAGAAGTTATTTGATAATTCCTTGACTTCACAAGGCAAGAGAAAAAAAATAACAAGTGTATTTTAGAGGCTAGGAAAGTAGTGGAGTTAGTAACAAATTATAGCGCGGATGGCTGCGAGAGCCAGGCTGGCACACTAAGTGCTGCCGAGAGGAGCTACCCCATGTCCGAGGTCAGGGGCAGCTGGAAGAGGCCACCTTGCGCTCGAGGCCAGGGGCAGTGACCCTGAGGAGCCACCTCGGTCCAGAGGCCAGGGGCGGCAGCTGGGAGGAGCCACCCACGCCGGAAGCCAGGGCCTGTGGCCGCCAGGAGCAACCCGAGGAGCGGTGGCTGAGCAGGTGCAAGAGGGCCTAGAGGAGCCATCCCATATTGAAGGTCAGGAATGGCAGCAGTAAGGAGATACCCCTTGTCCAAGGTAAGGTACCGGGGTCCAGCCCCCGTGGATCCAGGGTGATTCAGAGGTGGGGATGGAGTCAGCATCCTTGGAAGAATACATAATTAATTATAGATATATAGAGAGATTAGAAACAGATAGTGTAGTAGGAAAAATAGTGGAGAAAAAGAGACTGAATACTTTGGGTTACATGGAATAGCATCCATACTCCAGATGGGAATTCAGCCAGAAAAATGGGGAGCAAGAAAGAACGACGTGGGAGAGTCAGTCTTTCCAGGAACTGATCCCATTTCTTTATTTTTCCCGTCTTCTTATATACCTTTTGTTACATATAGGGATGAATACAGAGTCACACGGGGGTCAGCAGTCCTGACCTTTATCAAAATCAGGTGCTTTACATAAAAAAAAAGGTCTTAGGGGTTTTACATCATCTTCAAGCCACTTCTGCCTGCTGACATTTACAACCCTTTCTTTCTGATAACCAAAAAACTTATTTTTTTCCAAGCATGTTTTTTCTTAAACCAGGCACCACCCTCCAAATAAAGTTGCATTCCTATAGGGTGAGGGTGTAGTGAGTTACAATCAAGAAAGGAATTTATTTAACCCAAGGTTAACATGATTAATCTTAAAGGTTAATACTTATTTCTCCTATATGCTAGTCATATTCATTATAAGGGCAGGGACTATGGAGATTTAGCAGCAAACATCAGCCCAACAAATAAAAATCCTTTCACCAATGCTTCCCTTAAGATCTAGTTAGTCTTAAGATAGTGATAAAGTTACATTTTTACATAGCAAGGATGCAGTGATTTATAACAAAGTATAGTGATCTATTACAAAAGAGAAAGTTCATTAACTCAAAAAATCTAACCTTAAAAACTACTATATTTCCTTTTCTATATTCCAAATACATTGATTAATATATTCCCAGGTGCCTAAGGATACAGAGGCCTGGCGGCAATCATTGACTCAATAATGAGAAAAGCGCTATGCTAATTAAGACTCTCAAAATACTCCAAAACTCTCTGTGCTGTTTATGGTTGAGAGGTTGTCACACAGCTAGTCTGTCAGTGGAGAGGTTTGACCTGAGACACCCTTGTCCCACCCAGGGCAGGGAATTAGCAGCACTTATTGACACACAAATGAAAAACGCTTTACCAATATAATTCCTAACCAACCCTATGCCTTTAGTAAGTCCAAAACATCTCATGCCTCTCACGGTTGGGGGGTTTTAAACAATCATATTCTGCCTGAGGAACCTATAAAGGCAGGCTAGATAACCTTCAGAGTTCGTTAAGCTGAAACATTCTAGTCACACCCAGGAATTTTTATTGCCTTGGAGCTGCACGTTTACTCCTTCACCAAGAGAAATGGCTATGGGGGAGAGCCCCCTGTAAAGTACTCTGGCTTGGGGTAGATGCTCGGGAACAGGGGGTTTCCTGAGGCTTGATCACACCTTTGCGTATGCCAAGCTTCCTTCCTCATGACCTTTGCCATGGGCGGATATCCTCACGCTGGATCCCCACAGTAAGGAGCAGCTGCTGTGCTTTGCTGGAGCAGCCTTGAAGAGATACCCCATGCCCAAGGTAAGAGAAATCCAAGTAAGATGGTAAGTGTTGCAAGAGGGCATCAGAGGGCAGACACACTGAAACCATACTCACAGAAAATGAGTCAATCTAATCACACTAGGACCACAGCCTTGTCTAACTCAATGAAACCAAGCCATCCCTGCGGGGCAACCCAAGACAGGTGGGTCATGGTGGAGAGGGCTGACAGAATGTGGTCCACTGGAGAAGGGAATGGCAAGCCACTTCAGTATTCTTGCCCTGAGAAGCCCATGAATAGTATGAAAAGGCAAAACGATAAGATACCAAAAGAGGAACTCCTCAGGTCATTAGGTAACCCAAGTGCTACTGGAGATCAGTGGAGAATTAACTCCGGAAAGAATGAAGGGATGGAGCCAAAGCAAAAACAATACCCAG
>SJYW01043517.1:339505-351546 GCA_006410735.1 Raphicerus campestris | reverse complement strand
GATTCTTTTGGTTTCTGTTTGCATAGAATACCTTTTTCCAGCCACTCACTTTCAGTCTGTATGTGTCCCTTTGTTCGAGGTGGGTCTTTTGTAGATAGCAAATATAGGGTTGTTTTCTTTTTCTTTCTTTCTTTTTTTTTTTTATCCATTTAGCCAATGTGTCTTTTGGTTGGAGCATTTAACCTATTTACATTTAAGATAATTATTGGTAAATACGATCCTGTTACCATTTACTTCATTGTTTTGGGTTTGTTTTTTATAGGCCTTTTCTGTGTTTCTTGTCTAGAGAAGTTCCTTTAGCATCTGTTGAAGAGCTGGTTTGGTGGTGCTGAATTCGCTTAGCTTTTCCTTGTCTGTGAAGCTTTTGATTTCTCCTTCAAATCTGAATGAGATTGTTGCTGGGTAGAGTAATCTTGCTTGTGGATTTTTCCCTTTCATCACTTTAAGTATATCCTGCCATTCTGTTCTTGCCTGTAGAGTTTCTGTTGAAAGATCAGCTATTAGCCTTCTGGGCATCCCCTTGTATGTTATTTGTTGCTTTACCCTTGCAGCTTTTAGTGTTTGTTCTTTGTGTTTAATTTTTGTTAGTTTGATTAATATGTGTCCTAGAGTGTTTCTCCTTGGGTTTATCCTGTATGGGACTCTCTGGACTTCCTCAACTTAGGTGGCTCTTTCATTCCCCAATTTAGGAAACTTTTCAACTACATTCTCCGCAAATATTTTCTCATGCCCTTTTCTTCTGTCTTCTTCTAGGATGCCTATGATTTGAATGTTGGGGTGTTTAATGTTGTCCTAGAGGTCTCTGAGGCTGTCTTCATTTCTTTTTATTATTTTTATTATTATTTTTAAAAATTCTGCTATGCTTCAGTTATTTCCACCATTCTAACCTCCGGCTCACTTATCTGTTCTTCTGCCTCAGTTAATCTATTGTTCCTCCAGTCTATTTATGCATGCCTCATCTTGTTTCCAAGATTTTGGGTTATCTTTTCTACCATTATTTTGAATTTTCTTTCAGGCAGACTCTCCTTATTTCTTTCTCATTTGTTTGGTCTGGTGAGTTTTATCATGTTCCTTTACCTGCTGCATATTTCTCTCTTTTCATTTTATTTAGTTTACTGTCTTTGTGGTCTCCTTTCTGAAGGCTGGAAGGTCATAGTTCCACTTAATTGTGGCATCTTTTCCCCTGTGGGTGGGGTCGAACCAGTGTCTTCTGAAGATTTCTTGATCCAGGGAGCTTACACCTGTGTTATGGTGGATAGAGCTGGATCTCGTCTCTCTGAAGGGCAGTGTCTTTTCCATCAGTGAGTTTGGGGGTGTCGATGGGTTTGGCATGGCTTTGGGCAGCCTGTTTGCTAATGTGCAGTGTTGTGTTCCTGTTTTCCTGAAGGATCAATGTGGTGAATTTGGGTTTTATGGCTTGCTGGTCTTGGGGTGGGCTTGATTTTAGTGTTGAGAAGGAGGCCTTTAGGAGGGCTCTTGCCTATTAATGTTCCCTGGGGTCTGTCATTTTCTGGTGAATCAAAGTCTTGAGCTCTGTTCTTCCACCTCAGGGGTTCAGGCCTGACTCCTACTGAAGCACCAAGACCTCACATGCCTCATAGCAAAGAAGACAAATCTCAAGACGCTTGGTGAAGGCAACACTTAATAGCCCAGAACACCCAATGAGACATACACCAAAGTCCTCTAACATTTCTAGGAAGTTCTCTGGACCTGTTGTGGGCAATGTGGAGTCAGCTCAGTCTCAGATATGGCTTTATTCCAGTTTGTACTTCCTCCTAAAGTTCACAGTTCGGTTCAGTTGCTCAGTCGTGTCTGACTCTTTGTGACCCCATGGACTGAGGCACCCCAGGCCTCCCTGTCCACCACCAACTCCCAGAGTTTACTCAAACTCATGTCCATTGAGTTGGTGATGCCATCCAACTATTTCATTCTCTGTTGTCCCCTTCTGCTCCTGTCTTCAGTCTTTCCCAGTATCAGGGTCTTTTCAGATGAGTCAGCTCTTTGCATCAGGCGGCCAAAATATTAGAGTTTCAGCTTCAGCATCAGTCCTTCCAATGAGTATTTAGGAATGATTTCCTTTAGGATGAACTGGTTGGATCTCCTGCAGTCCAAGGGACTCTCAAGAGTCTTCTCCAACACCACAGTTCAAAAGCATCAATTTTTCGGTACTTAGCTTTCTTTATAGTCCAACTCTCACATCCACACATGACTCCTGGAAAAACCATAGCCTTGATTATACAGACCTTTGTTGCCAAAGTAATGTCTCTGCTTTTTAATATGCTATCTAAGTCGGTCATAACTTTCCTTCCAAGGAGTATGCCTTTTTTAATTTCATGGCTGCAGTCACCATCTGCCATCTGCAGTGATTTTGAAGTTCACAGTTGCCCCTAAATTTTACAGCCTGATCCCAACCTTGAAACAAGTGGGTGAAGGCTGAGGCTTATTAGGGCTCGCTTGCTTGGGCTGGGGAAGGGGAATGATAAAGCAGCTACAATAGAAGTGTATCAGGGAGTGTCTGAGGCAATAGAGACCTGTGGAATGTTATAGTCTAACATAGGTCAGGAGCTCTCCCAGAGGAAATGGCCCCAGTTCGTGGGCCCTTAGGAAGAGCCAGGCTGTTTAAGCTCCCAGCAAGGGGCAGGCAGTAGTCTGCACCTGTACACAGTCTGGGGGTGGCTGCCACCTCTGGGATCAGGACTGGATCAGCAGTGTTTTGTCTGCTACCTCAGGTACCATTTCTGGCTTTGGCAGTGGCGGTCACATCTAATCCCTCTGCTGTGTTGGGAGAAGCACTTCTTAGCATTTCCCCCTGGTTAACAACCCCTGACCTTTCCCTGGGATCCGTGCTGGAGACTCAGCACTCCACCTCTGCACTCTGCTGTAGGCCGAGGCCAGGGAGCCGCCTTGGCTCCCTCCCCTTAGCAAGAGGAGGCTTGCTAGCTGCTTCTCAGTGGAACAGCTGCTAGCTGACTTCTGTAGTGAATTTTCTGTTTTGTCTTCTGAGCCTCTATTGTTGAATTCCAGAAGCTCCGCACTGGTCCCACTTGTGAGGGGATTTATTAGTGCATGGAAACTTTTCCTCCTTCATGGCTCCCTCCCTCAAGGCACATGTCCCTGTCCTGAAATCCTTTATCTCTTTTTATTTCTTTATCTNAGTGGAACAGCTGCTAGCTGACTTCTGTAGTGAATTTTCTGTTTTGTCTTCTGAGCCTCTATTGTTGAATTCCAGAAGCTCTGCACTGGTCCCACTTGTGAGGGGATTTATTAGTGCATGGAAACTTTTCCTCCTTCACGGCTCCCTCCCTCAAGGCACATGTCCCTGTCCTGAAATCCTTTATCTCTTTTTATTTCTTTATCTTTTGCCCTACTTCATTGCAAAGAGACTGGCTTGCCTTTTTGGAAATCTGGGGTCTTCTGCTGTCAATCAGAAGTTGTTCTGGAGGAATTGTTCCATATTCTGATGAATTTGTGATGTATTTGTGGGGATGCTGGTGATCTCCCTGTCTTATTCCTCCACCATCTTCTTGAGGCCTCCCACTGTATTTTCTTTTTTCTGTGTTTGCCCATTCATATTAATGAATGTAAAGTTCACAATAGCTGGGGCTATACCCCGTCAAAGAGAGTGCTTTTTGCAAATTTTTGATTCAAAAAAAATAAATTATGACCATTTATATTTTGTCATTATTTTTAGAGAATATGATGTATTTAGAAAGACCTTATCCATTAAAGAAAGTGTCTGAGTGCTGAAACAAAGTCAATTGAAGATCTGGCACTTTTATATACATTCTGAAAGGGTCTAGTCATTTTAACTCATCTCACCCTTCAAAATCAGTGACCTAGCACTCACATTTACAAAATTTCCTTTAATTTTTCATGTATTTCTGCTCAGTGTGTCAAGTGTGACAGAACAGATGTAGTCACTAAGTGATTAAACAGATGTTTCATTTGTATTACCATTCATTATAATATGTCATAATTGACAGCACACCCATGCAATTTGTCAAGTACCTAGAAATTCTTCTAGGTATCTTTTTAAGGGAACTCATAGTTTAAAAAATATTCCTATGGAATACACAGGAAAGTTGAAGATACTTTTCTAAGAGCAACTTTCATTACTAGGTAGTATTAAGCAGTTCACTTTCAGGTGAAATGAGAAGAAATTTTTGTCACTGTATAGAGCAATCATGAATACCAAGACTGGTTCAGTGGATCTCATGCAGCCCTTGCCTAATGCTTACCTCCAGTTCCTAGGTTATCTATAAATTGGATATCTAAAAATACCCCATACCTCCAAATGCCCCAAATAGATGAAAGAATAGTTTTA
Source organism: Raphicerus campestris (assembly GCA_006410735.1). Classification (NCBI taxonomy): domain Eukaryota; kingdom Metazoa; phylum Chordata; class Mammalia; order Artiodactyla; family Bovidae; genus Raphicerus; species Raphicerus campestris. The sequence goes on along the minus strand of SJYW01043517.1, from coordinate 347,222 downwards.
CAGGTATGTTCTGCTACTTCTTAAATCAGTTATGTGATTGTGGTAGTATTAATGATTTTTTAAAGTATCTCTGAAAAGATTAATTTACACTGTCTCCTAGCTCTAGTAACTCTCACAGACAGTTTTAGGGATATCTCTATATCTATCTATATTCATGCATGCATGCTAAGTCACTTCAGTCATGTCCAACTCTTTGCAACCCTGTGGACTGCAGACCAACAGGTTCCTCTGTCTGTGGATTCTCCAGGAAAGAATAGTGGAGTGGAGTGGGCTGCAATGTCTTCCTCCATGGATTCACTGATCCCAATGCAGGGATCAAACATGCATCTCTTGCATTGGTAGGTGCATTCTCTACCACTAGTGCCATGTGAGAAGGGCATATTCTACTAGTCTTTGGCCCAGGCTGAAAGACTGATAGTTAAGTAGACTCCTAGGCCAAATCAAACTTACAGTGTCCAGTATCACATTGAGGAAAGACTAACAATACAATACATTATTTGATTATTTGCGTAGACTTTGCTTGTTGGGGTTTATGTTTTTTATCAAGGTTTCTATTATTTAATATATACTTATTTGAGCATGTTTCTTAATCTTTGACCTTTTGAGGGAATATATTTTTCAGTCCACAAACATAATTGTGCAAGAATCACTGTCTTCGAAAAACTCCTTAAAAATAAAAGATGCTGAACATCTAGCTTCCTGTGATAGCAGAAAACTATTCTATTGGGTATTTTAGAGACAGACTGCATAATCAGAGAGGCCCAAACACCTAAGGAAGAGCTGTTGCTTTCCAGTGCGCTATGGTTGTTGCTGAACTGTTTTTGTGGTCCCTATAGGCCATATTTCTTTTGGCTTCCAAGTTTTCATGTCTCTTAATGGAACTTAGGCATCTCTGCTGAGGCTGAGAATCTCTGAGTAGACAATTTAGCTCACCTGGGCATCCTGTACAAGTTGTACCCGCTGAGATTTTTCCAGCTCATCTTGTCCAAGGCATGGTCTTAGCAACTTCCTAAACTTCCACTCTTCCCAACATCCAGGAATCCCCCTCTTTTCAAGCATTGCTTTAAAGGAAATCATCCATTTTTCCTCCTACATCTGACACTTTACATCATCTTTTCAATAATCTTAAATTTGTAGACAGGTGGAAAATTTGTTTTTCAGCATTTTCTACTCCATGTTGTATAAAATTTCCTGAGGGAAGGAAATACAAAAGGTCCAGCTAACTGTTTGGAATTTAAAGAGGGGAGATAGTAAGAGAAATGCAAATTAACATCCCAAAAACTGTTAGGACAAATTTGTTTCTAACTTAACTTTTCCCCATAATTCACATTTATGAAGTGGTTATAGCAGGACAGAAGGGTAGGATGGAAGACAGGGACAGGATTATTCATGATTCCAAAAAAACATGTTTTTTAATTCCATTTTGCTATGCAGATATAAGCAGCTCGTTGCAAGAAACCACCTTCAGCAAGAAGCTACTTTTGTCTTGTCACTTTACCAAAGCTATAATGTCACTAATTTTTAAATCAAATGCCACCATATTCTACTTGTCTTTGGCCCAGGGTCTATGACAAGACTGATAGTTGAGTAGACTCCTAGGCCAAATCAAACTTACAGTGTCCAATATCACATTGAGGAATGACTGATTAACATTGCAGTTGCTTCCTTCCCAAAGGATTCAGATCTTTATAACAAGCCTATGAACCTGGGGCTTTGAGGGGGTGGGCAACTTGCCTTGAAGGAAGCATGCAAGAGATGTTTCCCCCCCTCCTCCCACCCCTACCCCAGGAAGAAAGGACCTGCCCATAAATCAACATATTTAGTTGTTAAGCTACAAAAATCTTTGCTTAAAGCCTATGTATAAATGCTTGGGATTTTTTTTTTTTTAAATGCAATCCAGCTTCCAAGATATATTTGATACAAATAAGTTCTTTCTTTAAAAAAAAAAAAAAAAAGACATTGCAAAAAAGGCTGTTAATGGGAACTGTTTCAATTCTTTGTAGGCATAATTTTAGGTAAGTGATTTTCTTATAGAATAAGTGATTTAATTATAAAGCTCAGTTTCTCATTTGTACCCACCCAGCAGAGTAACTCGAGAAGGCAATGGCACCCCACTCCAGCACTCTTGCCTGGAAAATCCCATGGACGGAGGAGCCTGGTAGGCTGCAGTCCATGGGGTCACTAGGAGTTGGACACGACTGAGTAACTTCACTTTCACTTTTCACTTTCATGCATTGGAGAAGGAAATGGCAACCCACTCCAGTGTTCTTGCCTGGAGAATCCCAAGGATGAGGGAGCCTGGTGGGCTGCCATCCTTCTTTGGGGTCGCACAGAGTCGGACATGACTGAACCAACTTAGCAGCAGTAGCAGTAGCAGCAGTAGCAGCAGCAGAGTAACACTCTGAGAAAAGCTGAACAACTGAAACCTGAACAATTTGGGGCTATGCCTGTAGCACCATGCATATATCATTGGTTCTCCTAATTGCCTCTTCCACTATCTCTTACATTATCAGAACTCCTAAATGGAACTCCACCTTTATACAATTTCAGCTATGCTAGGCCTCTGTGGAATGTCAATTGCCTTTGTAAAAATCTTATGGATTCCTTATCAAACTACCCTTTTAGGAAAGGGAAGCTGGTGATCCCAAAGTTCTATAACTTTTCAGATTTGTCTACCACATTTTAGCTCCATAGCTAAATAATGCTAATGCATTACTATCTGTGGATATGTGCTAATTTCAAGTGAAACAAACAAACAAACAAACAAAACTAAGATGATATATTTTCCATCAGACTGAGTGCTTTCTCTAAGACCCAGAATTCACTTTTCTGATGAGTTGAGATGTTTATGTGAAAAAGAAAGGCCCTGCTCTGATAATTTCCTTTTGAGTTTTCATGTGATTGTTTACATGACAGTGAGGCATTTATATGACTATTAAAGAGTAAAAAAAATCCATTAACAGCCTTTTGTTTTGTTTTGTACTTAATTTGATGGATTTATTAGTCTTTTACTGGAAATAACAGTAGTGTGATTTAACTGACTTGATTGACTGACTGCTTTGGCACTATTTAGACAAAGAGGGATATATCATTTTAACTAGCAGTTTAAAAAGCTGCATAACAATCCACTGCAGAAATGACATTAAAAAAAAAAGCCTCTGTAAGATCAGTTGGCTTATTATGAGGAATCAAATATCCTGGATTAAATTCTCTAAGTCCAACCTGACTACAGCAAAGAACTAATGAGATCTGTGCTCTCCTAGGAGCTCATTTAATTAACTCAAGCATTGCTTTCAAGTACGCATTATGGTGTTGCTTGTAAATTCACATATATTAAATGTAAATTATAAGACATTTCAGAGGAGAGAGAGTTTGGTGGCAGTTTAATTTACATTTCTTTCTTGGCTATAAGCATTTTATCCTTTTCACATTATACATTTAACATTGATACAAATTGAGGTTTTTTTGTTTCCCTTGCTATTGTCACCAAGATATACATTATAACTCCTTTAAAATACAGTAATTCTTTTAACAAATATAACTACTGATTTAAGCTTGAAATCTGGGGGCCCATATTTTAAAGGAGGGGAAGGAGGACCTATAAGCATATCAAAATTTTATTAGTTGACTCAAAATCTGGATAAATTAGACTCTTAAGTGAAACAAATTTTGCCCTGAGAGCCAGATGTTTTGCCTAAGGGTGCAGAATGAGATAAATATAATATATTATTTTGTTTTACTTTTAATGTGCTGTAGATTTTGAGAAAAATAAAAAGGCAAATCTCCTCTGTTCTACACTTTTCTGTACAGATCTAATCTTTCCCCTTACAANTTGCCTAAGGGTGCAGAATGAGATAAATATAATATATTATTTTGTTTTACTTTTAATGTGCTGTAGATTTTGAGAAAAATAAAAAGACAAATCTCCTCTGTTCTATACTTTTCTGTACAGATCTAATCTTTCCCCTTAAGAGGTCATTTGTTGAAAATCTGAACAAACTAGTAAAACAAACCTTTCCCCTCACCTTTTATGTAATATACACCCCTGTTGATACTGCCCTGTGATGCAAAGATGTCATTAATGCAATTGGAGTCAGTGAATTTAGAGTTGAAATATAAACAAACAATAGTGATTTCTTTTCTATCTTTTCTCATCCTTATCATGATGAAGGTCAATTTAATTCAGCAAATGGTGAGCTTACCTGAAGGTTTATATCTTTGAAATAATCCCTTTTCCAATGATCTTCTTGTCAGAGAGATTTAGTACATTTGGTCCAAATGCAATGGTTTTTTATCTGAAATCCTTGGGGGCAGATGTGTTTCAGAATTTGATTTTTTTTTTGGATTTTAGAAAAGTAATAATGAACACAGTTGGTATTTTAATAAACAGCCCCAGTAGAGAGCTCCATAAAACATATAATAATATATATTTATAAACAGTGTACATATAATATACTTTACATAAGACATATTCATATTTTGGCATTGCATACATATATATGTACTAAATGGGTTAAATAAATTCTGAATTATTTCTCAGTTCTGCTCAGATTTTCTCATTGAATGAGTTAGGATGGCAGTTTTTAGAGCTTTTAAAGTGCATAATTGAGAATAAGCGACTGTAGACTTCTGATAAGTCACTATGGTGGGCAAATTTCTCAGATGGACTCAGAGAATCCCACTTTCTGGTATATATGCCCTTCTTTTGAATATGGTGAGGACCTGTTGTATGATGAGATGGCACAATCTTGTTTAGTGAAACTAGTAATGAGATAGTTTGCCACTCCTGTGATCACATTGTGTAAGACTCTGACATAGCCTCTGGGATGCCCAACCGCTTTGAAGAAGTAAGTTGTCACATTGTAAGAGGGTCATGTAGTTAGGACCTGAGGACAACCTCTAGAAAATAGAGCCCCCCCCACCTCCACCAATGATGGACCACCAACAAGATAATGGAGGCATCAGTCCTACAATCTCAGGGACTGAAATCCTGCCAGCAATCTAAATGGCCTTAGAAGAGAACCCCATGTTTCAGATGAAACATGAGATTGCAGCCCCTGCCAACATTATCTGACAAGACTCTGAGCAGAGTAAGCAACTAACCTGTGGTGGACTTTATATTATTATCAATAGAAACTGTGAGAAAATACATTTGTGCTGTTTTAAGTAGCACAATTTGTAGTAAGTTGTTATGCCCCATCAGAAAAGCAATACCATCAATGAATTGTTGTTGTTTAGTTGCCAAGCTGTGTCCAGCTCTTCTTGACTCCACAGACTGCAGAACTTCAGTCCCTTGCTATCTCCTGGAGTTTTCTCAAGTTCATGTCCATTGCATCGGTGATGCCATCCAACCATCTTATCCTCTGTCAGCCTCTTCTCCTTTTGAAGTCAATCTTTCCCAGCATTAGGGTCCTTTCCAATGAGGTGGCCATTCTCATCAGGTGGCCAAACTACTGGAGCTTCAGCATCAGTCCTTCTAATGAGTATTCAGGGTTGCTTTCCTTTAAAATTGACTGGTTGGATATCCTTGCTCTCCAAAGGACTCTCAAGAGTCTTCTCCAGCACCACAATTCAAAAGCATCAGTTCTTCAGTGGTCTGTCTTCTTTATGGTCCAGATTTCAACATTGATACATAACTGCTGGAGGGACCATAGCCTTGACTATATGGAATTTTGTCTCAAAGTGATGTCTTTGCTTTTTAACAAATTGTCTAGATTTGTCATAACTTTCCTGCCAGGAAGCAACCATCTTCTGATTTCATGGATGCAGTCACCATCTGCAGTGATTTTAGATGCCAAGAAGATGAAATCTGTCACTCCTTCCACGTTTTCCCCTTCCATTTACCATGAAGTTATGGGACCAAATGCCATGAACTTAGTGTTTGTAGTATTGAGTTTTAAGTGGCTTTTTCACTTCTCTCCTTCACCCTCATCAATAGGCTCGNAGTGATGTCTTTGCTTTTTAACAAATTGTCTAGATTTGTCATAACTTTCCTGCCAGGAAGCAACCATCTTCTGATTTCATGAATGCAGTCACCATCTGCAGTGATTTTAGATGCCAAGAAGATGAAATCTGTCACTCCTTCCACATTTTCCCCTTCCATTTACCATTAAGTTATGGGACCAAATGCCATGAACTTAGTGTTTGTAGTATTGAGTTTTAAGTGGCTTTTCCACTTTTCTCCTTCACCCTCATCAATAGGCTCTTAGGTTCCTCTTCACTTCTGCTGTTAGAATAATATCATCAGTTTATCTGAGATTGTTGATTAATTGTATTTATTCTTTTGTATTCATTTCTAATTCAAAGTGTTTTTTTTTTCAGATTCTTAACCACACTCTAACATTTTCTATAATTTCCATTTTCTACAGTTCTTATTAAGTCATTGTCTTAGTTCTATGAAGAAGTAGGAAAAAAAGAAAAACCATACTTTGAGGCAAAAATTTTAAAGTTAATTTTATAGTCGACTGTTATCGTAAAGAAAGTTTGTATATAACACATAGTAGATGTTAAAAAAAAATTCTGATGAGAGTATAATAGAAAAGTGACTCCGTTTTAATTTATATACACATCATTTTAACTAGAAGGGTTTTGGGAATGAGTTTGCTGTCAAAGATGAAACAGTAATCTTATCAAAATAAAACACAATCTTTTATAATTTGGAATATCATTCATTAAAGTCTAATAGCTAAAACACTTTATATCTCTCACTTCAGTTCTTACTAGGGGCATGAAAAGAGCTTGTTCCACGATATTAAATTTAAATGTGCTTTGGATCCCATTGCTTACAGCTTATAATTTCTATCAGTATTTCCAGGGGGGAACTGGTTTTAACATAGATTTTATTCTTTTTAAAATCACTTCACCTTTTTCACTCTTTATATTTTAACTCCTCAACTTCTTTTGTCTTTTTACTATCAGAAATCAGTTATTTCATAGAATGGTTGAAGAAGATATCTTATAAAAATCATTGAATTCATGATTATTGTTATGGCATCTCTGTTTCATGTTCAAATTTCAAACCTCATCAGCTAAGATATATGTGCTCAATTTATTCACATATATAATCTCAGTATTTTACGTGAAGCAACTTTTTCCTTTTTAAGGAATGTTGATCCCATTTGGTTCCTTCAAAGCTTTAAGTAGGGAAGGATAAGGTAAGGTAAGGTAAGTCGCTCAGTCGTGTCCAACTCTTTGCCACCCTGTGGACTGTAACCTACCAGGTTCCTTCATCCGTGGGATTTTCCAGGCAAGAATACTGGAGTGGGTTGCCATTTCCTTCTCCAGGAGATATTCCCAACTCAGGGATCGAATCCAGGTCTCCCGCATTGTAGGCAGACGCTTTACCACCTGAGCCACCAGGGAAGTCAGGGAAGGATAGAGAAGAATATTAACTGAGATATGCCTTGGGTCTTTTATAGGCAAATTTCCTCAACATGCTAAGCAGGACTGACAACTCTTCCAAACACAGTGTCTTTCCATTTGCTGGGCTCTAAGGACCCAGCATCCACCAGGATGTGACACACTGATTTCTACTGAGGCAATGTCAGAACCCGCTTTCTAAACAAACTATAGCAATAGCTCTCTAAAGAGATGAAAGAACTCAAAGAGGACACTAATAGATAGAGAAATATACCATGTTCATGGATCAGAAGAATCAATATAGTGAAAATGAGTATACAACCCAAAGCAATCTACAGATTCAATGCAATCCCTATCA
>SJYW01043517.1:308867-325846 GCA_006410735.1 Raphicerus campestris | reverse complement strand
AAAAACTTTAATACAAAGATATCTTTCATTTTCAGATTTATGCACTAGTTAATAAAAAAATATGTTTCATATTCTTGACATGTTCCAAATGAAAGGAAAAGATGTATTTTAGGTAGACTGCAATTCTTTCTGACACAGAAAGGGATACTGATCTCACATATATGTTCCAGAAATCATATCTATGGGAATGAAAAATAGTATAGTTTTTCTATGAGGAATATTCATTTGTAAAATGATTGAAAATACACTCTGAAATCAAGTAGTAGTGGAGGTAAAATATTTGACATATTGCTTTGTTGTTTTTGTTTTCTATATTTTAAGTAATAAACATCTTGTACCATTCTAGTTATTCAAGACTAAAGTAATCACCAACACATACTGTAATTTTGCTAGTTCTAAACAGTCCAGAAACAAATATTTGTCTTTTAGTATTTGTTCATTATTCATATAATTCTATTCAATTTCTATTTGTAAAATGTGTGAAGTTTGTTCCAGGGAAACTAAAGTTGCAATATTGATATTTTTATTTTTATAATAATCAATATATTAACATATTCTGAACTTTCTTATTCTCAATTTTCTAACAGAAAGTCTTTCTTATTCATATTTCTCCTGTGTCAGAATTCAAGAGGGATGCTTATTGATTTTGATGAGAAACAAGCTTAATGACTGAATGAATACATGCACAGAATATTTTAAAATAGGTTTCAATTAATAGAAGTAATTTAGAAAATCATTTTATGATTTTATGAAAAGGTGGGAAACTATTTGTATAAGTTAAGTAAGTATAAAGTAAGTTTCTTGGCAAGATAGCTGACATTGATGGAAAGGCTTAAAACTTAAAAAAAAAAAGTACATGTTTTTATTCACTCTTTCATAACTATTTCCAATTACTTATTAGTTCAATGAAAAATGCTAATGTTTTTCATTTGTTCACTCATTTATTGAACACATGTATTTTGAATATCTTTTATGTGATAGAAAATATACCTAATGGAGAATTACAGAGATAAATAAGATACAAACTTTTTCTTCAGTGAGTTCTCAGCATATTGTAGAAGACAGATACATAAGCAAACAAGTACATGACAACATTGAACAGTCAGCTAGGCATGAGTGTGAGCAGCTCCCTTGAATTTTCTGGCATGGACGTGCAAGATATCACCTCAAGTTTTTGCATGTAACTTTTTGGTTGATCCTTGCTTCTGATAGAGTGCAGCAAGATCATTACTATAAAGACATCTGTCTGTCTTGCTGAGGACACATGAAAAGTGTCAATACAAATAGATTGAGTTCTCCACAATCAAATGATAGGAAAAATGGGATACCAAGTTCATTACATGTACATAATAAAGTAGATGTAATCCTTCCAGATAGAAAATAGGTATTAATCTACCTTGCTATCAATCTCCTCCACTTTTGACATGATTTTCCAATTTTTCCTTCAGGCAGTGATCGCACATAGACATGAGCTGCCCAACAAAATAAACAAAATGGAGCAAATGCTTTCAACTGCAAATAACTCTAGCTCCTGGCAATGTATTGCCCAGATCAAAAATCAATACTGAGAAATAGGCTCTGAAAAAACAAATTAACTGCACTAGTGACTTGGACTTGTTCTCCAAACTTTTGTTCTAATGTTGTTTAACCCTTATTAACCCTAATTTAATCCTTCTTGTGAGAGCAATCCAATCAAGGAATAGATTATAGATTTAACTGATTCTTTCATTAGCAAACTGCATTGTAGTATAAGTCTCAAAAATCTATACGCTAAAAAATCCATACACTTTCATCTCCAAATATTTTTGTTGTTGCTGTCATTTTATTTCTTTGTAATGTCAAAGTTAGTTTCTATGACAATCTGTAATGTATTTAAACTGCAAAGCAAGATATTTCATTAAGAATCTGACAATGTGTGACTATCAGATGAAAGAAAATGAGTGTTTCAAAATGAGTGTTTTTGAAATTCCTCTTTAGTTTCTAACCTCTAGTATTACAAAAAATTTAAAATTTCAAGTCATAATCTTACTAAGCTAATCTTATTGTATCTATAACATATTGCTTTGGTAAGTTGTTATATTAGTGAATGTTGAATAAAGATTTGCTGAAATAAACTTAGGTGAATTGATCAACAAGTAAAAACTTGATGTAAGTGGCTAATTTTAGCTGCTTTCTTGTCCTAATATTTTAACTTAGCTTTGAAATTTTTCACAATATTGATAAGAATCTGTGACTGAAAAATTTAAAAGTCTAAATTCTAATGTTAACAATGCTAAGTTTGTCTATTTGAAATATTGCCTGTATTGTGGGAGACCCAAGTTTGATCCCTGAGTTGGGAAGATTTCCTGGAGAAGGAAAGGGTCACTCACTCCAGTATGCTTGACTGGAGAATTCCATGGACAGAGGAGCCTGGTAGGCTATAGTCCATGGGGTCACAAAGAGCTGGACACAACTCAGCAACTAACACCCCCACCTGACAGATAGAATAAATTATTTATAGGTCATTAATTATTAGATTTGAGATGGGTTTCCAAATTTTGAGATATACAGTGATACAAGGCAGACTATGTCCCTACTCTTTCTTTATCCTATCTTCTCCAGTTCACCATAGATCTTAATGACAATGCAGTCTAAGTGCAATACAAGAAAGAAACAAATAGCTTGACTATTGTTAGGCATCCTTACAAGAGAAAGAGAAAAAAGGGGGGGGGGTGCTGGGACAAGTTCAGTTTTCTTCCTCTCAAATGAGCTCAGAAGTTTTCAACTAGATCTCAGAGCAAGATGAGCAGTAACACATTTCATCTGGGCATGATGGGGAAGGACAATACACAATATCAGTTTCTACTCTTTTTAATTTATTTTATATTGGAGTATAGTTGACTTACCACGTTGCATTAGGTATACAGCAAAGTGATCCAGTTATAAACATACATATACTCATTCTTTTTCAGATTCTTTTCCCATATAGGTTCTACAGAATATTGAGTACAGTTCTCTGTGTTATTCAGTAGGTCTTTGTTGTATATTAACTTTTATTTTTTCTTTAAGTGCTGGAGAAAGTATCTGGATTTGCTATTCAGATATTCACTGGAGACATGGGCACGGTTTGGGGGCAAAACCACATTGATTTTTATATAGTTTTATACATGAAGTTGTGTTTTATGCAGATAAATATTTATACCTTTTTGCTCAAAAACATTGTTAAGAGTGAATCTGTTGTATATAGAATATAGGCTTTGTATGACATATAGAATATAAGCTCCATGATACAAATCTGTTCTATATAGAATATAGGCTCTATGTGAAATATTAAGAAAACCATTTGTTTTTTAAATTAGTGAATTTTAAAATTCACTAAAGTTAGTAAAATTGTATTAGGAACACGTGTATTAAGTTGCAAAAGGTGAATACTGTTCTTTGATGTTATTTTAATGAAAACTGTTTTAAACTATCAATATTTGAATTTACATATGTAAGATGTTATTTGAAAATAATGTCTGTCACCTGAGAAACTCAGTTCATTTCAAAGGACCATAGAACTGGGATCTGTGTATGGTTGTGTGGATCACAATCACAAATTGTGCTGGTTGTCCTTAACATACACCTGGTACACAGGCAATAGTAGCTATCATTGTGATTATAGCTATTATTAATATTAACTGGTCTGTACAATCTATATCTATTTCTTGTTTCTATGCATTTAAATTATATATACACATATTTATGTGTATATATATGTATTCTTAGGCATTGTATAAAAAAACATTTATACTGAATGCTTATAAATCCCTGATTGTTCTTAAAAGATATGTGTATTAATTCATTTAATACTCAGTAAATCTATGGAGTGATTACAGAATCCTTATTCTTATTTAGATGTGTGAATATGAACACCAAAATCCAAAGCAGTCCAGAGAATATATCATTGGAAACACACGTACTGGAAATAGATCTATCTCATGTAACATGACTATAGATCCATGCTTTTAATCATCACAAAGTATTGCCTGTTTACAAATCTGTTTATTTATCTATTATCTGAATAGCAAATATCTTCACATATATACATTGTACACAGACATATGACACACAAACAAAAACATATATATTTATATATACNAACATGACTATAGATCCATGCTTTTAATCATCACAAAGTATTGCCTGTTTACAAATCTGTTTATTTATCTATTATCTGAATAGCAAATATCTTCACATATATACATTGTACACAGACATATGACACACAAACAAAAACATATATATTTATATATACACACATATGTGTGCAATTATTCCAGTTCCCTAAAGATTTATTAAGTGAACAATGCAAAGAAATAGACAAAAATAATAGAATGGGAAAGGCTAGAGATCACTTCAAGAAAATTAGATACCACGGGAAAGTTTCATACAAAGATAGGCACAATAAAGGACAGAAATGTTATGGACCTAACAGAAACAAAAGATATTAAGAAGAGGTGGCAAGTATACACAGAAGAACTATACAAAAAGGGTCTTAATGACCTGGACAACCACAGTAGTGTGATCAGTCACCTAGAGCCAGACATCCTGGAGTTTTAGGCTTTAGGAAGAATTGTTACTAACAAAGCTAGTGAGGTGATTGAATTCCAGCTGAACGATTTCAAATCTTAAAATATGATGCTGTGAAAGTGCTGCACTCAACATTCCATCAAATTTGGAAAACTCAGCAGTGGCCACAAGAATGGAAAATGTCAGTTTTCATTCCACTCCCAAAGGAGGGCAATGCCAAAGAATGATCAAACTATTGCACAATTGCACTCATTTCACATGCCAGCAAGGTAATGCTCAAAATTCTTCAAGCTAGTCTTCAACAGTATATGAACTTCCAGATGTTCACGCTGGAATTAGAAAAGGCAGATGAATCAGAGATCAAATTGCCAACATCCATTGGATCATATGAAACACATGAGAATTCCAGGAAAAAAATAAAACTACTTCTGCTTCACTGGCTATACTAAAGTTTTTGACTGTGTGGCTCACAACATACTGTGGAAGATTCTTAGAGATGGTAATACCAGACCCCCTTACCTGCCTCCTGGTTAACCTGTATGTAGGCCAAGAAGCAACAGTTAGAACTGGACATGGTACAACAAACTGGTTCATATTTGGGAAAAAAGTATGTCAAGGCTGTATGTTGTGACTGTGCTTATTTAACTTATATGCACAGTACATCATGTGAAATGCTGGGCTAGATGAAGCTCAAGCTGGAATCAAGATTGCTAGGAGAAAAATAGCAATAACCTCAGATATACAGATGAAACCACCCTAATGGCAGAAAGGGAAGAGGAACTAAAGAGCCTCTTGATGAAAGTAGAAGAGGAGAGTGAAAAGCATGGTTTAAAACTCAACATTCAGAAAACTAAGATCATGGCATCTGGTCCCATCACTTCACATGAATAGATGGGGAAACAATGGAAACAGTGACAGACTTTATTTTCTTGGGCTCTGAAATCAATGCAACTGGTGACTGCAGCCATGAAATTAAAATATGCTGCTCCTTGGAAGGAAAGCTATAACAAAGCTAGACAGCATGTTAAAAAGAAGAGACATCACTTTGCCGACAAAGGTCCATTTAGTCAAAGCTATGGTTTTCCCAGTAGTCATTTATGGAGGATGTGAGAGCTAGAACAAAAAGTAGGTTGAACACCTAAGAACTTATCTTTCAGACTGTGGTGCTGGAGAAGACAATTGAGAGACCTTTGTATAGCAGTTGATCCTAATGGAAATTAACCTTGCATATTCACTGGAGGACTGATTCTGAAGCTGAAGCTCCAACACTATGGCTACCCGATGCCAAGAGCCAACTCACTGGAAAAGACCTTGATGCTGGGAAATTTTGCTAGGCAAAAGCATAGGGGGGCAACAGAGGATGAAATGGTTGGATGATATCACTGACTCAATGGACATGGGTTTGAGCAAATTCAGGGAGTACAGGGAAGTACAGTGAAGTACAGGGAAGCCTAGGGTGTCACAATCCATTAAGTCACAAAGAGTCAGACTTGAGTGAGTGACTGAACAACAAGTACAAGTATTTCTCACATCCATGGTTGAATTTCCTGAAATGAACACCTGAGGATAATAATAAAATATTAGTTTTGCTTCAATTGGATTATTTGAGTTATACATGAGATATAATACATTTCAAAAGCTTAATCCATCATTTGGAGCATATGAAGTTCTTATGATAAGAAAAATTCTATTACAAATGACAGAAATCCAACATGGACCAGCTGAAGAATAAAAAATCAAAAAGCAAGGGAATTTATTGGCCCATGTAACAAAATTACAGAATACTAGTGTACAATCAGTCACTTGGGGACCATGGAGGCAAGAAATGGGTACTCTGTGGACTCTCATTATCTCTCTAAATCAGGTCTGTCTTTTCAGCACCAACCTTTACAATTACATAAAACACATCAAATGAAATTTTTTTCCAGCACAGCAAGGAACATAACCAGAGGCTACTCAAGACTGTTGTTCTTTTGAGTAGAATGAAATCTTTTCAATCAGTTTCACTTAAAAAAAAAAAAAGTTCTAGAGTAGGATTCTGGATAATCTAACTTAGGGTTTTGCACATCATTGCCCCAACTAAGATGTCCACAAAATGAGGCCACACATACATGTGTGTGATTAGGACATTTAATAAAACTTGATTTGTGGAAGGAGTAACTGAGGGATAAGGAGAGTGAGGAAAACTTGTCCAATTAGCTGAGCCCCAAATCAAATTTGCCCTGGTTTCAGTTGAAGTTTGGTGCCCCATAGCAGCAGTGACCTCCCCAGCTTAAATATTAATGGAAATATAATAGGCTCATGATTGGCTGAGATTTTGGAGTTAGTGACACTGACTCCATAAATCTCCCTGTTAGTTGGTATCTCTTTCATAGGCTAGCATCCAGGTAATGGATTTAGGAGTTACAGATTCGCTATCTGTATTTCTACTTCCCAAGAAGGTTGCTTGTCATTTCTTCATCCATGAACTCCAGGGCATGATGTCGTATATCCTCTTTTAAAGCACCCCTCCCTACTCTCCATTCAGAGATAAGAATTTAGTCTCATTCTTTTTGAGAACCTAGCCCAGAAGGACTGGAACCAATTCACAATTTAGTTACTAGAATTTAATTTTTATGGACTGACACAGGTTGCTTTTTTCGTGCTATATTTCTATTAATGGACTATACTCTTTTCTATTCAAGCAGTCTTTGACTCTTATGATCTGTGCAGTACTTTGGCCCACATTCTGGGTATATGGTTTTTTCTCTGCATCTCTTAAGAAATCTTAATAGCTGAATTATTTAAAATGTAATTATCAAATTCATTTAAAATAATTAAAAATTTAAAATAAAATTTAAAACTTTGAATTCTAAAGTATTAAAAATTTAAATTATTAAAATTTTATAACCTGATAGCACACTACATTTATGGGACCAAAAAAAGATTTCTGAAATCAAGTTCTTCACTATTCCCAGTGAGGAACTTACTTTCTGGTTCTCCTTACTTCCTTCCAGCTTTCAAGACAGGCACTCCTCTCCTGGCTCTGTGTGTGCTTGTCTGGGAATTCTTCTCGGTGAAGAGACGGATGTAAGCCAGCCCACTTTCAATGATTCTTGTATGTAGGAATTCCAAGATTCAGCCCCTTCACTGAATTTAAGATAAGTCTAAATAGCCATCCCAGTTTCAAGGCTCTCTATATGATCAGCTGAGGTCTCTGTTGCAACTGTGACAGCATTTCAAAATCCCTTTTCTGCCTAATTTTTCCTCCCTCACCCTTTACACGTACTGTTTTCAAGAGTACTTTCCAGACTTCAACTTGCAAACCCCCATCTTACTGAGTCTGCCCAACGTGTGTGTTAAGATGACATATATGTACAGAACCAATGAAAATTCACTAAAATATTTTGTGCTATTCATTTATTTAAACATAAAAATGAATACATTTTCAATATTTATTTACTCATCATATGTTAGACACAATACTAAAACCTCAGGACACACTGCAATGCTCTGTCTATAAACACCTCATTTTCAGTATCATATTCAAATGAGATTATGAAATATAAGAGGAGAACATGACTCATTCTAGATCTCTTTCTTAAAAATCAAGGGCACTGTGAACTAACTTTCTCTCAGATATCATGAGATGGGAGATGTAAGAAAGAGAAAGAAAGAACTGGAACAAATATTGAATTTATATGTGAGGGCCTCTCACTTCATCACTTGTGAGAATCAGTGTGATTCTGATCTTTTAGGCAAACACAGATACAGGAGCATCAAAGTAGGCAAATACAAGAGCCAGACTCTTTGAGAATAAGAATTTTTCTCACAGACATATCCAGTCTCACTCTTGGGCATATACCCTGAGAAAATCATAATTCAAAAAGACACATGTACCCCAATGTTCATTGCAGTACTATTTATAATAGCTAGGACATGGAAGCAACACAAATGTCTATTGACAGATGAATGGATAAAGAAAATGTGCATACAAACAATGGAACATTACTCAACCATAAAAAAGAATGAAATTGGGTCATTTGTAGTAACATGGATGGACCTACAGTCTGTCATACAGAGTGATGCAAGTTAGAGAAAAATAAATATCATATATTTACACATATGTATGGAATCTAAACAAATATGGTACAGACAAAGCTATTTGCTGTGTGAAATAGAAATGTGGGTATACAGAATGGACATGGGCAGGCAGTGGGGAAAACAGAAGGGTAGGGAGAGTTGGGAGGGTAGCTCTGACACACATACATTGCCATACGTGAAACAGCTGGGGCTCTGTAGCACAGGAGCTCTGCTCAGCGCTCTGTGATGAACTAGAGGGGTGGGATGAGGGAGTGTGGTGGGAGGAAGGTTCAAGAGGGAGGGGGATATGTACACATACAGCTGACTCACTTTGTTGTACAGTAGATGCTAAGACAACATTGTCAAGTAATTATACTCCAATAAAAATAAAATCTAAAAGAACATTCAACTCTTACATAAAACCAAGGAGAGGAAATGCACAAAGGTTGGTCCAGGGACATGGAAGGATAAATATTAGAGCTAAAAATGATGAATGATATCCTTTGTATATTATTAATAAGTATATAAGGAGTAACATAAGTATATAATACAAGTATATAAGTAACAATAAGGAGAGCCAAGAAGTTAGTAAGCATACAGAAGACTGTTATAATAGTTAATTTTCAAGTGACAATATAAATGATAATTACAAAATTATTGACCACGTTTTATAGCCTAGCTACTAAGATATGAGTATATCCAAAACAGATTAGTTCTGAGAAATTTTTTTTTTAAGTACAAACAATAATATAAGAACCAGTCCTTTTCTCAACAACAGAAAAAACATTACTATTGGTTTTATTCTGTTTCAGATTTCCCTATACATAATATTCTAACTTTAAAAAATAACTCTAGAAATAAAATTGACACATATTCTCATTTACTGTCAAAAATGAAATCTAATTCATTCAGTTGTGTCAGTTTGTGACCCCATGGACTGTAGCTGCCAGGCTTTTCCAACCTAAGGATCAAACCTGGGTCTCCTGCATTGCAGGTGAATTCTTTGTTATCTGAACCACCAGGGAGGCAATCTAGAAGAGCAAATAGAGAACAGACAACAATGATCAAATACTTCTCTAATAAACAATCTTCTTGAGTGCTTGTATCACAATTCAGTTCAGTTCAGTCTTTCAGATGTGTCTGACTCTTTGCAACCCCATGGACTTCAGCACGCCAGGCTTCCCTGTCCATGACCAACTCCCAGAGCTTGCTCAAATTCATAATCATTGAGTTTATGATCCCATCCTGCTATCTCTTCCTCTGTTGTCCCCTTCTCCTCCTTCCTTAAACCCTTCCCAGCATCAGGGTCTTTTCCAATGAGTCAGTTCATGCTTTGTACAACACTATACAAACTGGCCCTACATGGCATGGATCATAGTTTCATGGAGTCAGACAAGGCTGTGAGCCATGTGATCAGTTTGGTTATTTCTCTGTAATTGCGGTTTCCATTCTGCCTTCCCTCTGATGGATAAGGATAAGAGGCTGGTGGAAGCTTCCTGATGGGAGGGACTGGCTGTGGGGGAATCTGGGTCTTGCTCTGATGTATGGGGCCATGACCAACAAATCTTTAATCCAAATTTCTGTTGTTCTTTGTAGCCAAAGATGGAGACTGTAGTCAGCAAATCAAGAGGAGGAGCTGACTGTGGCTCAGAGCAAGAACTCCTTACTGCAAAATTCAGACTTAAATTGAAGAAAGTAGGGAAAACAACTACATCATTCAGGTATGACCAAAATAAAATATCTTATGATTATACAGTGGAAGTGACAACTAGATTCAAGGGATTAGATTCGATAGATACTGTACCTGAAAAACTATGAAGAGAGGTTCATGACATTGTACAGGAGGTGGTGATCAAAACCATCTCCAAGAAGAAGAAATACAAAAAGACAAAATGGTTCTCTGAGGAGGCCTTATGAATAGTTGAGAAAAGAAGAGAAGTGAAAGGCAAAGGAGTAAAGGAAAGACAAACCCATCTGAATATAGAGTTCCAAAGAAAAGCAAGGAGAGATTAAGGAAAAAAAGAGCCTTCCTACGTGATAAATGCAAAGAAATAGAGGGAAAAAACATAGAATAATAGAATGGGAAAGCCTAGAGACCTCTTCAAAAAAAATTAGAGATTCAAAGGGAACATTTCATGCAAAGATGGGCACAATAAAGGACAGAAATGGTATAGACCTAACAGAAACAGACGATATTAAGAAGAGGTGGTAAGAATACACTGAAGAACTATACAAAAAAGATCTTCATGACCCAGATAATCCTGATGGTGTGATCACTCACCTAGAGCCAGACATCCTGAAGCGTATAGTCAAGTGGGCCTTAGGATGAATCACTAGGAATAAAGCTAGTGGAGAATGATGAATTCCAGTTGAGCTATTTCAGATCCTAAAAGATGCTGCTGCTAAAGTTGCTGCACACAATATACCAGCAAATTTGGAAAACTCAGCAGAGGCCACAGGATGGAAAAGTTCAGTTTTCATTCTAAACCCAAAGAAGGTCAATGCAAATGAATGTTCAAACTGCAGCACAATTGCACTCATCTCATACATAAGCAAAGTAATGCTCAAAATTCTCCAAGTGAGGCTTCAATAGTACATGATCCGTGAACTTCCAGATGTTCAAGCTAGAATTAGAAAAGGCAGAGAAACCAGAGATCAAATTACCAACATCCACTGTATCATAGAAAAAGGAAGAGATTTCCAGAAAAGCATCTACTTCTGCTTCATTGACTACACCAAAGCCTTTGACTGTGTGGATCACAACAAATGGTGGAAAATTATTTAAAAAGAAGAGAATACCAGACTGCCTTACCTGCCTCCTGAGAAATCTGTATGCAGGTTAAGAATCAACAGTTAGAATCAGTCATGAAACATTAGTCTGGTACAAAATTGGGAAAGGATTACTTCAAGGCTGTATATTATCACCTTACTTATTTAACTTCTATGCAGAGTACCTCATGTGAAATGCTGGGTTGGATAAAGCAGAAGATTGCAGGGAGAAATATCAATAACCTGAGATACACAAATGACATCACCCTTATGGCAAAAAGTGAAGAGAAATCAAAGAGCCTCTTGGTGAAAATGAAAGAGAGTGAAATAGCTGGCTTAAAACTCAACATTCAAAAACCTAAGATCATGGCATCCCATCAGTTCATGGGAAATAGACGGGGAAATAATGGAAACAGTGACAGACTTTATTTTCTTGGGCTCCAAAATCACTGTGGACGGTGACCTCAGTCATGCAATTAACAGGCTTGCTCCTTAGAAGCAAAGCTATGACCAATCTAGACAGTGTACTGAAAAGCAGAGACATCAATCTAGACAGTATACTGAAAAGCAGAGATATTACTTGGCTGACAAAGGTCCATCTAGTCAAAGCTATGGTTTTTCTAAGAGTCATGTATAGATGTGAGAGTTGAACTGTAAAGAAAACTGAGTGCTGAAGAACTGATGCTTTTGAACTGTGGTATTGGAGAAGACGACTGAAAGTCTCTTGGATAGAAAGGAGATCAAACCAGTCAATACTAAAGGAAATCAGTCCTGAATAACCATTGGAAAGACTGATGCTGGAGCTGAAGCTCAAATACCTTGGCCACCTGATGGGAAGAACTGACTCATTGGAAAAGACCNAGATGACATATATGTACAGAACCAATGAAAATTCACTAAAATATTTTGTGCTATTCATTTATTTAAACATAAAAATGAATACATTTTCAATATTTATTTACTCATCATATGTTAGACACAATACTAAAACCTCAGGACACACTGCAATGCTCTGTCTATAAACGCCTCATTTTCAGTATCATATTCAAATGAGATTATGAAATATAAGAGGAGAACATGACTCATTCTAGATCTCTTTCTTAAAAATCAAGGGCACTGTGAACTAACTTTCTCTCAGATATCATGAGATGGGAGATGTAAGAAAGAGAAAGAAAGAACTGGAACAAATATTGAATTTATATGTGAGGGCCTCTCACTTCATCACTTGTGAGAATCAGTGTGATTTTGATCTTTTAGGCAAACACAGATACAGGAGCATCAAAGTAGGCAAATACAAGAGCCAGAATCTTTGAGAATAAGAATTTTTCTCACAGACATATCCAGTCTCACTCTTGGGCATATACCCTGAGAAAATCATAATTCAAAAAGACACATGTACCCCAATGTTCATTGCAGTACTATTTATAATAGCTAGGACATGGAAGCAACACAAATGTCTATTGACAGATGAATGGATAAAGAAAATGTGCATACAAACAATGGAACATTACTCAATCATAAAAAAGAATGAAATTGGGTCATTTGTAGTAACATGGATGGACCTACAGTCTGTCATACAGAGTGACGCAAGTTAGAGAAAAATAAATATCATATATTTACACATATGTATGGAATCTAAACAAATATGGTACAGACAAAGCTATTTGCTGTGTGAAATAGAAATGTGGGTGTACAGAATGGACATGGGCAGGCAGTGGGGAAAACAGAAGGGTAGGGAGAGTTGGGAGAGTAGCTCTGACACACATACATTGCCATACGTGAAACAGCTGGGGCTCTGTAGCACAGGAGCTCTGCTCAGCGCTCTGTGATGAACTAGAGGGGTGGGATGAGGGAGTGTGGTGGGAGGAAGGTTCAAGAGGGAGGGGGATATGTACACATACAGCTGACTCACTTTGTTGTACAGTAGATGCTAAGACAACATTGTCAAGTAATTATACTCCAATAAAAATAAATTAAAAATAAAATCTAAAAGAACATTCAACTCTTACATAAAACCAAGGAGAGGAAATGCACAAAGGTTGGTCCAGAGACATGGAAGGATAAATATTAGAGCTATAAATGATGAATGATATCCTTTGTATATTATTAATAAGTATATAAGGAGTAACATAAGTATATAATTCAAGTATATAAGTAACAATAAGGAGAGTCAAGAAGNCCAAGGAGAGGAAATGCACAAAGGTTGGTCCAGAGACATGGAAGGATAAATATTAGAGCTAAAAATGATGAATGATATCCTTTGTATATTATTAATAAGTATATAAGGAGTAACATAAGTATATAATACAAGTATATAAGTAACAATAAGGAGAGCCAAGAAGTTAGTAAGCATACAGAAGACTGTTATAATAGTTAATTTTCAAGTGACAATATAAATGATAATTACAAAATTATTGACCACGTTTTATAGCCTAGCTACTAAGATATGAGTATATCCAAAACAGATTAGTTCTGAGAAATTTTTTTTTAAAGTACAAACAATAATATAAGAACCAGTCCTTTTCTCAACAACAGAAAAAAACATTACTATTGGTTTTATTCTGTTTCAGATTTCCCTATACATAATATTCTAACTTTAAAAAATAACTCTAGAAATAAAATTGACACATATTCTCATTTACTGTCAAAAATGAAATCTAATTCATTCAGTTGTGTCAGTTTGTGACCCCATGGACTGTAGCTGCCAGGCTTTTCCAACCTAAGGATCAAACCTGGGTCTCCTGCATTGCAGGTGAATTCTTTGTTATCTGAACCACCAGGGAGGCAATCTAGAAGAGCAAATAGAGAACAGACAACAATGATCAAATACTTCTCTAATAAACAATCTTCTTGAGTGCTTGTATCACAATTCAGTTCAGTTCAGTCTTTCAGATGTGTCTGACTCTTTGCAACCCCATGGACTTCAGCACGCCAGGCTTCCCTGTCCATGACCAACTCCCAGAGCTTGCTCAAATTCATAATCATTGAGTTTATGATCCCATCCTGCTATCTCTTCCTCTGTTGTCCCCTTCTCCTCCTTCCTTAAACCCTTCCCAGCATCAGGGTCTTTTCCAATGAGTCAGTTCATGCTTTGTACAACACTATACAAACTGGCCCTACATGGCATGGATCATAGTTTCATGGAGTCAGACAAGGCTGTGAGCCATGTGATCAGTTTGGTTATTTCTCTGTAATTGCGGTTTCCATTCTGCCTTCCCTCTGATGGATAAGGATAAGAGGCTGGTGGAAGCTTCCTGATGGGAGGGACTGGCTGTGGGGGAATCTGGGTCTTGCTCTGATGTATGGGGCCATGACCAACAAATCTTTAATCCAAATTTCTGTTGTTCTTTGTAGCCAAAGATGGAGACTGTAGTCAGCAAATCAAGAGGAGGAGCTGACTGTGGCTCAGAGCAAGAACTCCTTACTGCAAAATTCAGACTTAAATTGAAGAAAGTAGGGAAAACAACTACATCATTCAGGTATGACCAAAATAAAATATCTTATGATTATACAGTGGAAGTGACAACTAGATTCAAGGGATTAGATTCGATAGATACTGTACCTGAAAAACTATGAAGAGAGGTTCATGACATTGTACAGGAGGTGGTGATCAAAACCATCTCCAAGAAGAAGAAATACAAAAAGACAAAATGGTTCTCTGAGGAGGCCTTATGAATAGTTGAGAAAAGAAGAGAAGTGAAAGGCAAAGGAGTAAAGGAAAGACAAACCCATCTGAATATAGAGTTCCAAAGAAAAGCAAGGAGAGATTAAGGAAAAAAAGAGCCTTCCTACGTGATAAATGCAAAGAAATAGAGGGAAAAAACATAGAATAATAGAATGGGAAAGCCTAGAGACCTCTTCAAAAAAAATTAGAGATTCAAAGGGAACATTTCATGCAAAGATGGGCACAATAAAGGACAGAAATGGTATAGACCTAACAGAAACAGACGATATTAAGAAGAGGTGGTAAGAATACACTGAAGAACTATACAAAAAAGATCTTCATGACCCAGATAATCCTGATGGTGTGATCACTCACCTAGAGCCAGACATCCTGAAGCGTATAGTCAAGTGGGCCTTAGGATGAATCACTAGGAATAAAGCTAGTGGAGAATGATGAATTCCAGTTGAGCTATTTCAGATCCTAAAAGATGCTGCTGCTAAAGTTGCTGCACACAATATACCAGCAAATTTGGAAAACTCAGCAGAGGCCACAGGATGGAAAAGTTCAGTTTTCATTCTAAACCCAAAGAAGGTCAATGCAAATGAATGTTCAAACTGCAGCACAATTGCACTCATCTCATACATAAGCAAAGTAATGCTCAAAATTCTCCAAGTGAGGCTTCAATAGTACATGATCCGTGAACTTCCAGATGTTCAAGCTAGAATTAGAAAAGGCAGAGAAACCAGAGATCAAATTACCAACATCCACTGTATCATAGAAAAAGGAAGAGATTTCCAGAAAAGCATCTACTTCTGCTTCATTGACTACACCAAAGCCTTTGACTGTGTGGATCACAACAAATGGTGGAAAATTATTTAAAAAGAAGAGAATACCAGACTGCCTTACCTGCCTCCTGAGAAATCTGTATGCAGGTTAAGAATCAACAGTTAGAATCAGTCATGAAACATTAGTCTGGTACAAAATTGGGAAAGGATTACTTCAAGGCTGTATATTATCACCTTACTTATTTAACTTCTATGCAGAGTACCTCATGTGAAATGCTGGGTTGGATAAAGCAGAAGATTGCAGGGAGAAATATCAATAACCTGAGATACACAAATGACATCACCCTTATGGCAAAAAGTGAAGAGAAATCAAAGAGCCTCTTGGTGAAAATGAAAGAGAGTGAAATAGCTGGCTTAAAACTCAACATTCAAAAACCTAAGATCATGGCATCCCATCAGTTCATGGGAAATAGACGGGGAAATAATGGAAACAGTGACAGACTTTATTTTCTTGGGCTCCAAAATCACTGTGGACGGTGACCTCAGTCATGCAATTAACAGGCTTGCTCCTTAGAAGCAAAGCTATGACCAATCTAGACAGTGTACTGAAAAGCAGAGACATCAATCTAGACAGTATACTGAAAAGCAGAGATATTACTTGGCTGACAAAGGTCCATCTAGTCAAAGCTATGGTTTTTCTAAGAGTCATGTATAGATGTGAGAGTTGAACTGTAAAGAAAACTGAGTGCTGAAGAACTGATGCTTTTGAACTGTGGTATTGGAGAAGACGACTGAAAGTCTCTTGGATAGAAAGGAGATCAAACCAGTCAATACTAAAGGAAATCAGTCCTGAATAACCATTGGAAAGACTGATGCTGGAGCTGAAGCTCAAATACCTTGGCCACCTGATGGGAAGAACTGACTCATTGGAAAAGACCTGATGCTGGGAAAGATTTAAGTCAAGAGAAGAAGGGAACAACAGAAGATGAGATTGTTGGACGGCATCACCGACTCGATAGACATGAGTTTGTGCAAGCTCCAGAAACTGGTGATGGATAGGGAAGCTTGGCATGCTGCAGCCCATTGGGGTTGCAAAGAGTTGGATATGACTCTGTGACTGAACTGAACTGAACAACACTGTAATTTAC
>SJYW01043517.1:293445-307122 GCA_006410735.1 Raphicerus campestris | reverse complement strand
GGGGAAATAATGGAAACAGTGACAGACTTTATTTTCTTGGGCTCCAAAATCACTGTGGACGGTGACCTCAGTCATGCAATTAACAGGCTTGCTCCTTAGAAGCAAAGCTATGACCAATCTAGACAGTGTACTGAAAAGCAGAGACATCAATCTAGACAGTATACTGAAAAGCAGAGATATTACTTGGCTGACAAAGGTCCATCTAGTCAAAGCTATGGTTTTTCTAAGAGTCATGTATAGATGTGAGAGTTGAACTGTAAAGAAAACTGAGTGCTGAAGAACTGATGCTTTTGAACTGTGGTATTGGAGAAGACGACTGAAAGTCTCTTGGATAGAAAGGAGATCAAACCAGTCAATACTAAAGGAAATCAGTCCTGAATAACCATTGGAAAGACTGATGCTGGAGCTGAAGCTCAAATACCTTGGCCACCTGATGGGAAGAACTGACTCATTGGAAAAGACCTGATGCTGGGAAAGATTTAAGTCAAGAGAAGAAGGGAACAACAGAAGATGAGATTGTTGGATGGCATCACCGACTCGATAGACATGAGTTTGTGCAAGCTCCAGAAACTGGTGATGGATAGGGAAGCTTGGCATGCTGCAGCCCATTGGGGTTGCAAAGAGTTGGATATGACTCTGTGACTGAACTGAACTGAACAACACTGTAATTTACTCTTTTTTTCTTGCACATTGTGATTCATCCACAATAATCTACATAGATTATCTTTATTCATTTTAGTGCTATATAATATCCCACATAGGTATATATTATTCATGTGAGTGTACCATAATTCATCTATTCTTATCCAGTTGATAGTGGTTTAAGTAATTTCCAAAATTTTGCTATTACACACTGTATTAATTGAAGTTTGGATAGAATTGGAAAAGAATCTTAGTTAAATTTTAATGGATTGTTATTATTTTAAAATAATTGGACACATGTACACATGTGGCTGATTCATGTCAAATTATGGCAAAACCAATACAGTATCGTAAAGTAGAATAAAATAAAATAAAAAAAATAATAAAATAATTGGACAATTTATTGTTAAATAATTAGACAATTTACTGAAGAGTTACTAGAGTTTCAGAAGCCATGAAAGCGATAATATAATATTCTTCAGAAAGCAACAGTGGGAAATCACTTACCATATAACATACCAGATTACTAGTGGCTTTCCTGGTGGCTGAGATGGTAAAAAGTCTGCCTGCAATGTTGGAGACCCTGAGTTTGATTCCTGGGTCAGAAGATCCCCTAGCGAAGGGAATAACAACCCACTCCAGTATTCTGGCCTGTAGAATTCCATGGACACTGGAGCCTGGTGGGCTACAATCCATGGGATTGCAAAGAGTAGGACATGACTGAGCAACGAACATTTTCAGGGCAGTTACCAATAGTTTAGTTAGGCCATCCATCCCCCTCAAGCAGCTGCAGTACTAAAAACATAAAAATAGCTAACTATAAAAATAGAATTCCCATCTATTTTGTTCTAAGCTGAACTATAAAGTGTTTCATTGATATAAGCACATGTGCATCCGATTTCAAAACTCAGGGATTTATGGAACACAAATATACTTTCCTATTTATATAGTTTTCTAGTTTAGTTTTCTATAGATGGAATATATTTAAGAGAATAAAAATACATTTTAATTGAATTTTATCCATTTTAGATTTTGTGAAGTTTATTTTCCATTGAAAAGCAGTCAAAGAAAGCACACAAAAGCATTTTCTTGTTTCAAAACATTGTTTTAGCATACCACTTGGGACATTCTTTTTTCCCAGATTTCATACTTTAATATATAAAGTGACTATAATAAAATGAAAGCTGTGAACCCTCAAGTGCCAGCTTGAAAATAGTAACAAAACTGACATGAGCATATAAATATATAAACATAATTTATTTACCAACCTTGAGCCTGTCATTTTCCCCAGGGATGCTGTCATTTAAAGGACATTTTCCTGTCTTTTCTTTGTTTACACAGTTATACAAACAACCAATAAATAAATTTGTAGAAGTAAAAATACTACCACATTTCTGGGATTCAGATTCCCTACTGAGGTTACATCTCATAAAACAAAAATGTTCTTAGACTCAGAATTTGGCAGATGAAAAGGTAGGAAGAATAATAATAACAAGTCTTGGGCTAAATTTTTTTGTGGCTTTTATTAAGACAATTTCTAGTTTTATCACCTACTAGCTCTGGGATCCTACTCAGTGCTTTTCAGTGTATTTACTTAATCTCTAGTCTTATTAATAAAATAATGATGAAGTTTTGGTAGTACAGTCCTCATCTTAAAGAAGAAACTGGGCCCCAAAGAATCTGGCCTACATAAGGCAAGAACAGCTAAATCTAATATTCAATGAGGATGTGCTGATCTCTGTGATTGTTGAGTTTATTGCTTTGGAATTTCATACAACTTTATGACTTTGACATTATGCAGTGAGATACATAAGCTATAGTTTAAATGTTGTCTCATTAGTAACATACTGAAAACTTTTAAGCAGTTTCTTGAAATTCCAGAGCAATATTATAACAAGTGAAAAGTAAAAGTATCCTCTTCATAGCCAATTTATTCACCCTCTCCATTCTGACCTGAGAATTATTGTTAATAGNAAGCTATAGTTTAAATGTTGTCTCATTAGTAACATACTGAAAACTTTTAAGCAGTTTCTTGAAATTCCAGAGCAGAGCAATATTATAACAAGTGAAAAGTAAAAGTATCCTCTTCATAGCCAATTCATTCACCCTCTCCATTCTGACCTGAGGATTATTGTTAATAGTATGGTTAAAAATATTGTCTTATTTTTCCCCCCAAATGTATATTCTGTTTTCTATCCATCTATATGCGGGTTATCACTCAGTAGTCTCCTACTCTTTGTGAACCCACAGAATGTAGCCCAGTAGGCTACTCTGTCCATGGGATTTTCCAGTCAAGAATACTGGAGTGGGTTGCCATTTCCTCCTTCAGGGGATCTTCCCAACCCAGGGATCAAACCCTTATATCCTGTCTCTCCTGCACTACAGGCGGATTCTTTACTGCTAAGACACTGNCTATGCCATATTGCTGAAGTGAAGTGCCAACTCTATCACATAGAATTAATGGCTAAGTGTTAACAGCAGATCTAAACTTGTAACTAAGAAATAAGATTTCATCTTGAGAAAAATCATGTTCTCTATCATGTGTGACTGTAAGTGTTAATTGTGTGAAATGAGGAGTGAGGCGTGGTAGTGATGATGATGTGGTGTGTGTGTGCGCACGTGCATTGGTATAAAAACAGCAAGTGTAATTATTTAAATCACTGGTGAAACCATAGCAAGAAAATTAATGAAAATCATGTTCACATGGTTTAAAAAAATCAACCAACAGAGAAAGGGAAAGTATAGAGCGTGAAGTCTTCCCCACATCTCTGCCATTCTGATATCCTGTTACTGTCACCGGATATTCTGTTACTCCTTCTCCAGGAGTAATCACTACTAAAATTTTCTTAAGGATGTCCCCAGCAATATTCTAGACATACATAGATACATCCCCAAAGTAAAACAATGCTTTGAAACTTGATCTCAATATAGCCAAATATTTTGGTGATTATTATTTTATCAGTATAAAACCATCTACTTTATATTTTAATTATTGAGTTTAATGTAAGTTAGTAATTTATCTTTGATGGACTTTAAATTGCTTGTGTTTTTCAGTTTTAAATGGAAAGTATGAATTATATCTTTCACACTCCCATAGTGTAAATGTGCATATATCATCAACCCATTTTAACTTAATTAAAGCCCATTTGAAGATGCCTATTGAAACATTATTATCTAATAATAATAATAATCTGAATATTCAAGTTTGAGATTTTAGATTAAAACAATATAAACTTTACATTAGGTTATATATCAATTAAATCTCAATTATATATTAAGATTTATATTAAAATTTAATAAAAATCAATCACTCTTTTAACCTTTATGTGTCTGAAACAATATATGCAAATTGTCAAGAAGTGGATCAGGAAATTCATCCTAGTTTTCACAGTATGTGACTGAATAAATGTGACAACAAAACATTTACATAAATAATGTTACTGTTATAAATTCTTACAAATTATGTGCAAATAAAAGATTGTTGCTGGATTTTTTTATAATTTGAGAGAATAACTTTTTTAAAACTTTCAATGATTAAATACTTTCAGTTTTTAATAACAGAGAATCCACAGTATAAGACATGGATAATATTATGAGAGAGTCTCAAAACTCCTCATTTTAAAACACAATATGATAATCAAAAATTTGGTGTTAGACATAAGATTTCTTGACTCAGTGGCAATTCAGTCCACTGAGTTTTTCTAGCAAAAGTTATATTGATGAATAAAATATTGTCTTTGAAAATACATGTCCTTCAACCAGAAGAAAGACTTATCTTACTCTTGTTAATCTCTCTGTAACAATTCACTTTATAAAATTACATACTTTAAAAATGTTATGTGACAGATGTCATACTTAATTAAAAAAATCTTATTAAGTAAAGATTAAACAAAGAACATATTAAATTTTAAAGAAATAGACATTAAAAATGTTTTTTAATTCTTTACTTTTTGACTTCTTTTTATGGGAAAAAACCTGAGTTTCAGACATGTAAAATGCTTGGTTAAAGACATATACTCATAGAGAAAGAAAGCAAGGCTTGTGAATTCTTGAATACACTTATCAGTATAATCTACTCTCAACTTATACTTTTCTGTTTTTCTTCTGATAAATTTTTTTTTGTTGTTATTTTGGGAGGTTTACTTGACTTTAGTTTTTAATTTTCAATTGAGTATGCATCTTATGACGTGGCTCAGGTAAAGGATCCACCAGCCAGTGCAGGAGACTGGGCCGAGATCTCTGGGCTGGGAAGATTCCCTGGAGGAGGGCATGGCAACCCACTCCAATTTCCTTGCCTGGAGAATGCAACAGACTGAGGAGCCTGGTGGGCTAGAGTCCATGGGGTCACAAAGAGTCAGACACGACTGAGCACTGAAGTGAACTGAAGGAGCCAACAGGGCTTCTTGGGTAGCTCAGCTGGTAAAAAGAATTGGCCTGCAGTGTCGGAGACCTAGGTTTGATCCCTAGGGTGGGAAGATATCCTGAAGGAGGACATGGCAAGCCATTCCAGTGTTCTTGCCTGGAGAATCCACATGGACAGAGGAGCCTGGCAGGCTCCAGTCCAGGGGTCACATGACTGAGCAACTAAGCACAACACAAGGAGACAACAGCAGGATCTTTACTGAAGGTTCACCCGGGTTTCAATTCTACTTCTGCTATTCAGTAGAAGACATATGTTCATAGAAGAAAGAAAGCAAGGATTGTGAATTCTTGAATACACTTGAATTCTTGAATACACAGTAGCTATGTAACCTACAGGGAGTTGTTTATCCTCTCTGTGTCTCCCTTTTTTCTCAAAGAATGGGAATAATAAACACTTAAGTGAACCTAGTATAGATAATACACTCAGAACAAGACATTCAGTTGGTAAGACCCTATTACCAACTTGTAGAAAGGAATTGCAAAAATAAGTCAAATAAAAATGCTTTGTTATTAAAGGCATTGTGAAGATGTGAAAATTGACAGAACCGTGCCTTGGAACCCATGACCAAGTGAAACACAGAAACTGTTTCCTACCACTTCAGGAGAGCAACTCACAGGGTCAGGATCGAAAGAGACCACTATTACAGACAACAAAAGCTGCCTGATCATTTCAGAGCTGGTAAAGGAGACACATGTGCATGCATGCTGAGTCGCTTCAGTCAAGTCAGACTCTTTCAACTGCATGGACTGTAGCCTGCCAGGCTCCTCTGTCCATGGGATTTTCCAGGCAAGAACACTGGAGTGGGTTGCCCCACCCTCCTCCAGGGGATCTTCCTGACCCAGGGATGGAACTTGAGTCCCTTAGGTCTCCTACTTTGGCAGGGAGGTTCTTTACCACTAGTGCCACAAGGGAAATCTGCAGTTTAGGATAAGATATCCAAGACCATTGGGCAGAGCTTGAGCAATACCTTAGTGGGGGTCTCTTGGGATCTGGAGAGGCTTGGATTGTTTTTCTTGAGCCAGTGATGCAGCGCTTTATTAGATATATCTTTATTTTATTGTCCTAAAAAGTGTTACTGTCAAGATATTTTTAATTAATTGCCTCATATATTGAAGTTTGATTGATTATTGATTGAAATCAGTTCTTTTGGGATATTCTAAATTTAACTAGGGTACAAAATAGAAAATTTTATTTATTCATTGATAGTTATTCTAATTACTGTCTCCACCTAAGCTCTCTCTCTGACATGTTTGTTGACATCTTAGGATTCCTGACTATTTTTAAATATAAAAAGTCTGCTCAAATTATAAATTTCAATTTAATTTCCTATGTTATGATCACTTTCTTCTTATCTCCAGGGTCATTCTCTGCCATTGCTTTAAGGTTCAGATTCTCTGGCACCATGCCAGAAAGAGAAAGAGCCTGGATAACTGTCTTTCAACTGATGGGTGCTAACATACCTTCTGGAGCTGTGGATGCCTTTCAAGAGGCAAGCAGAGAATTCTTAGGCATGTTACGGGATCCATATGAGCAGTTTTTCAGATGGGATTATGGGGGTTTCTTTGACTGGTTTGCTGATGTGGGAAGTCAGCTTTGCTTTAAGTATTTCTGACTTTTTTCTTTCACTTCCAACCCTTGAAACTGCACTACAGAGAATCTTGCTGCTGGACCACTCATCCGAGCATAGTCTGGTTGGATAATGTTCTGCACAGCAGTGCAAGTGCAGCTCACTTCTAAGTGTCTACCAGCTTGCCCAATGGTGGAAGCACAGGCTGCCTCATTATAGACTCTTCTCTCTGTTCCATCACTTCTTTCTATTTCTCTAGAAATTATAGTTAAATCAATTAACAGATACAATAAGTAAATTGGTTAAAAATTATTGATTCAACAAGGAGAATGAGATGTTTTCTTCCCTTCTTGCAGATGGTGTAATTTTTTATTACAAATGACTCTTTAACTGAGACTATTCTAACTTGATTTGAATATTTTTTCCCATAAATCCTGCACTCCTGATGATTCCTCTCCCAGCTAATTCTATGGATATATTAATGTTTTACTACACAGACAAAGGTCCATCTAGTCAAGGCTATGGTTTTTCCAGTAGTCATGTATGGGTGTGAGAGTTGGACTGTGAAGAAAGCTGAATGCAGAAGAATTGATGCTTTTGAACTGTGGTGTTGAAGAAGACTCTCAAGAGTCCCTTGGACTGCAAGGAGATCCAACCAGTCCATCCTAAAGGAGATCAGTCCTGGGTGTTCTTTGGAAGGAATGATGCTGAAGCTGAAACTCCAGTACTTTGGCCACCTCATGAGAAGAGTTGACTCACTGGAAAAGACTCTGATGCTGGGAGGGATTGGGGGCAGGAGGAGAAGTGGACAACAGAGGATGAGATGGCTGGATGGCATCACGGACTCGATGGACGTGAGTTTGAGTGAACTCTGGGAGATGGTGATGGACAGGGAGGCCTGGCGTGCTGCAATTCATGGGGTCACAAAGAGTCGGACATGACTGAGTGACAGAACTGAACTGAACTGAACTGAACTGACTGACACCGCCTGGGAAGAAAACTAAGATGATAGAGGGGTAATAGGGTCATTTAAGTCACTTCTTAATAGCTCCAAGGGAAATATTTGCCTCAAAGAACAAATTCCTTGAACAATGGATGCTTTTTAAGAATTCAGGGAAGTCCTATTATTAACTTTTCAACCTTGGAACTCTATCACAAATAGAGACAATAGGAAAAACTTCATTCAACATTCTAATGAAATATCATTGTTTTAAATTGTTTCTTATGTTCCCCAAGCTAAGCAACAATCCAAATCCCTTCATAAATTCAATTTCTTGTGTTATGTTCTTTAAATGCTGTTTTCTATGATTCTGTCATCAGAAATAAAATTAAAAGGTGATTACTACTTGGGTTACTTACTTTCCTAACAATAATAGACTATATTCTTTTCATTACTAGGTCTGTACTTTTCCTGCATGGTCCTAATATATTTATTATTCATTCTAATACTATTCTGGAATGCAAATTTCAGGAGCAGTTAATAAGTTTTTGTTTTAGTATTAAATTTGTACTTGTGATTATGTGCTGAGTCTACCAGATTTTTCCAATAATGGTGATCACAAGCAAGTGTCACTAGCTCAATGATCTTAACAGTAAACTGTCTGCAAAGTAACNGGCTTGGATTGTTTTTCTTGAGCCAGTGATGCAGCGCTTTATTAGATATATCTTTATTTTATTGTCCTAAAAAGTGTTACTGTCAAGATATTTTTAATTAATTGCCTCATATATTGAAGTTTGATTGATTATTGATTGAAATCAGTTCTTTTGGGATATTCTAAATTTAACTAGGGTACAAAATAGAAAATTTTATTTATTCATTGATAGTTATTCTAATTACTGTCTCCACCTAAGCTCTCTCTCTGACATGTTTGTTGACATCTTAGGATTCCTGACTATTTTTAAATATAAAAAGTCTGCTCAAATTATAAATTTCAATTTAATTTCCTATGTTATGATCACTTTCTTCTTATCTCCAGGGTCATTCTCTGCCATTGCTTTAAGGTTCAGATTCTCTGGCACCATGCCAGAAAGAGAAAGAGCCTGGATAACTGTCTTTCAACTGATGGGTGCTAACATACCTTCTGGAGCTGTGGATGCCTTTCAAGAGGCAAGCAGAGAATTCTTAGGCATGTTACGGGATCCATATGAGCAGTTTTTCAGATGGGATTATGGGGGTTTCTTTGACTGGTTTGCTGATGTGGGAAGTCAGCTTTGCTTTAAGTATTTCTGACTTTTTTCTTTCACTTCCAACCCTTGAAACTGCACTACAGAGAATCTTGCTGCTGGACCACTCATCCGAGCATAGTCTGGTTGGATAATGTTCTGCACAGCAGTGCAAGTGCAGCTCACTTCTAAGTGTCTACCAGCTTGCCCAATGGTGGAAGCACAGGCTGCCTCATTATAGACTCCTCTCTCTGTTCCATCACTTCTTTCTATTTCTCTAGAAATTATAGTTAAATCAATTAACAGATACAATAAGTAAATTGGTTAAAAATTATTGATTCAACAAGGAGAATGAGATGTTTTCTTCCCTTCTTGCAGACGGTGTAATTTTTTATTACAAATGACTCTTTAACTGAGACTATTCTAACGTGATTTGAATATTTTTTCCCATAAATCCTGCACTCCTGATGATTCCTCTCCCAGCTAATTCTATGGATATATTAATGTTTTACTACACAGACAAAGGTCCATCTAGTCAAGGCTATGGTTTTTCCAGTAGTCATGTATGGATGTGAGAGTTGGACTGTGAAGAAAGCTGAATGCAGAAGAATTGATGCTTTTGAACTGTGGTGTTGAAGAAGACTCTCGAGAGTCCCTTGGACTGCAAGGAGATCCAACCAGTCCATCCTGAAGGAGATCAGTCCTGGGTGTTCTTTGGAAGGAATGATGCTGAAGCTGAAACTCCAGTACTTTGGCCACCTCATGAGAAGAGTTGACTCACTGGAAAAGACTCTGATGCTGGGAGGGATTGGGGGCAGGAGGAGAAGTGGACAACAGAGGATGAGATGGCTGGATGGCATCACGGACTCGATGGACGTGAGTTTGAGTGAACTCTGGGAGATGGTGATGGACAGGGAGGCCTGGCGTGCTGCAATTCATGGGGTCACAAAGAGTCGGACATGACTGAGTGACAGAACTGAACTGAACTGAACTGAACTGACTGACACCGCCTGGGAAGAAAACTAAGATGATAGAGGGGTAATAGGGTCATTTAAGTCACTTCTTAATAGCTCCAAGGGAAATATTTGCCTCAAAGAACAAATTCCTTGAACAATGGATGCTTTTTAAGAATTCAGGGAAGTCCTATTATTAACTTTTCAACCTTGGAACTCTATCACAAATAGAGACAATAGGAAAAACTTCATTCAACATTCTAATGAAATATCATTGTTTTAAATTGTTTCTTATGTTCCCCAAGCTAAGCAACAATCCAAATCCCTTCATAAATTCAATTTCTTGTGTTATGTTCTTTAAATGCTGTTTTCTATGATTCTGTCATCAGAAATAAAATTAAAAGGTGATTACTACTTGGGTTACTTACTTTCCTAACAATAATAGACTATATTCTTTTCATTACTAGGTCTGTACTTTTCCTGCATGGTCCTAATATATTTATTATTCATTCTAATACTATTCTGGAATGCAAATTTCAGGAGCAGTTAATAAGTTTTTGTTTTAGTATTAAATTTGTACTTGTGATTATGTGCTGAGTCTACCAGATTTTTCCAATAATGGTGATCACAAGCAAGTGTCACTAGCTCAATGATCTTAACAGTAAACTGTCTGCAAAGTAACCGGTCACAACGTTTACTTGTTTGAACTTTTTTAAACAGCTCTGATTCTAAAGTTTAAGGGTCAGTAATTATTCAGATGTGATTCCATTTAATTGACAAAGCAGAAAAAAGAAACAAATGTAATCAATGCCTATATATTTTAACTTTTCTCTATGCCCTTTGTTCAGTCAGTTAAGTTAGCTCTTTAAATATTTCCTTACCTATAAGAATTACTTCTGAACAGTTACATAAAAGTTTTGTTGATATGTTCTTCCTCTCTCCACAATATGTATATGTGTGTGAGTGTACACATATATGGGGCTTTCCAGTGGTGTAGTGGTAAAGAATCTGCTTGCCCATGCAGGAGACTCAAAAGACACGGGTTTGATCAGGAAGATCCCTGTGAGTTCAGTTCACTTCAGTTGCTCAGCCCTGTCCTACTCTTCGAGACCCCATGAACTGCAGCACTCCAGGCCCCCCTGTTCATCACCATCTCTTGGAGTTCACTCAGACTCACATCCATCNCCAACCAGTCCATCCTAAAGGAGATCAGTCCTGGGTGTTCTTTGGAAGGAATGATGGTAAAGCTGAAACTCCAGTACTTTGGCCACCTCATGCGAAGAGCTGACTCATTGGAAAAGACTCATGCTGGGAGGGATTGGGGGCAGGAGGAGAAGGGGACAACAGAGAATGAGATGGCTGGATGGCATCAATGACTCGTTGGACGTGAGTTTGAGTGAACTCCGAGAGATGGTGATGGACAGGGAGGCCTGGCATGCTGCTATTCATGGGGTTGCAAAGAGTTGGACACAACTGAGTGACTAAACTGAACTGAACTCAAAAAAAACTGCATTTAAGTTAAGGTCTTTAAATTGAATAGAAAGAACAAAAAGAGCAGACCAGTCAGACACAGCATGATATGTAATAAGCCTGGAATCAAAAGGTGGCTTAAGTATTAAAGCCAAACAATCAAAGAAGCAAAACCAGTGTCCTTGATATTAAGAGAATTTGATTTAAAATTTTAAGCTATCTACAAAAATAAAAAAGCTGTAACAAAAGGCTATTTGTAAGTTTAGAATAAAAATGCCAAAATCATAAAAAAAGCCTCAAATAATAACATTTTTTCATTTCAAGAATTATGCATAATATATATTAATAATAAGAAAGCAGGAATTATATTGTCAATAAATATTGCTTAAATTTTATTTATAATTTGGGGAATAATGCTTTTTATATTGCTCTATGTTCTATTTAGAGGATTTCATTTAGGCAGGTAAATACTAATTAATTTTTTTTGCATGGGTTATATAAAAGGACATCATACTATTTATAACTAAAATGTATTATTTCTTCATTAGTTATCCTTACAATAAGTGAATTATCCTGAAAATTATAAAAGCTTATACATACAAAATCATCTTCCCAGTATGCTTATCATTGCCCACAATATGTCTAGAGGAAAATATCACAGAACATTTATCAGTAAACATGGAATTGAATGTCATGGTTCTATGGCATGATTTTCTTTAAGGANAAAATTATAAAAGCTTATACATACAAAATCATCTTCCCAGTATGCTTATCATTGCCCACAATATGTCTAGAGGAAAATATCACAGAACATTTATCAGTAAACATGGAATTGAATGTCATGGTTCTATGGCATGATTTTCTTTAAGGAACTAGAAATATTGGCAACTTTTTCTCTCTGGGCACTGCTGTTCACTCAGCTTTTGAATGTTATTATCTTCTGCTATTTCCTAAAGAGCTAACTGATTTTTCTAACATGATGGATAAAATCTGACTCATTTTGTCTGAAACACTTCAGAAGTGCACACAGTTGGGTAGTTTACACCTAATTCAGTACAGGCACTTACACAATGAATCTTTTTAA
The DNA here is from genome assembly GCA_006410735.1 of Raphicerus campestris. Taxonomy (NCBI): domain Eukaryota; kingdom Metazoa; phylum Chordata; class Mammalia; order Artiodactyla; family Bovidae; genus Raphicerus; species Raphicerus campestris. The sequence goes on along the minus strand of SJYW01043517.1, from coordinate 294,820 downwards.
AGTGTTCTGTTGTACTTTTCTCCCCTACCAAGGCACTAATTAAACAAATCTTATTTCTGTTGCTTAGTTCCTGGAAATGTGGAAATCCTGGTTCATTTACATAACTTTTCATTATCATGTGGGATTCAGTAAGATAAGTTAATAACTATATTTGCAACAGCAGGAGACTTTTTTCTCCTTAATTTTTTTGGATCATGTATTCCAGCCAGTTAAAATAAAATTTACAACACCCTGCTGCCTTAAATGTAAATGAGCTTGCAATCAATTTGTTTTAATGAAATTAAAGCCATGCACTATGACTAGAGAGAAGAAGGCCTTTGGTTCTCTCTTGAATACATAGTGGAAAAAATGGTTGTGGTCTAAATAGATCATGAGAAACGGTTATTTCAAAACACTAAAAAAAAAAAAAAGCACAATTTATTCTGTATTAATCAACATAGTAGAAAATTATATTTTTCTTTTCTGGGGAAGATTTAGAGATTGAATTTTCAACTGGTTAATTTTGAGACACTTTTTAATGACTTCTTTACATTTAATTGAGCTGTGGAAAAATATCAGTCACTGTTTCACTGAAAAGATGCTTCAAGAATAGATGCTGATCAAACTTCTGTAAGCTTTGTTTTTAGTAGAATACTAATTGCCAGAGATGGCAATCTGAATTTGACTGTGTTCTTAGATCTGGAAACAGGTGTTATAGTATTGATTATTCAATGAAAAGGCCTCTTCCCTGGAAAGGTTATACACATGACTTCTGTTAACTTGTTAATCGATTTTCCCTTCTTGGTGTTTTGTTTCACCTTTTTATTGAAAGATTAAGAAAACCAAATGCCAAATGAACATACATATATACACCCTATGCTTTTTAAAAAAAATTTTAGCAGTTCTCCAAATATACACCTCCAGTATGACCCAAGTCCAATCCAGTTGTCCAGTTTTAACTTGCATTATTCTTTAAGTTATCTCTGCCTTGTTCAGTCAGAACTACTTACCATTCTGTTAAACACTCCCCATACTTCTTGACTCCTTCCTTCATGTTGGAATTACCTCCCTTACTATATAGAAATTATATATATATATATAATATTTATTTTACTGATTTCATATTTTATTTTTATATAATATTACATATGCATGCTCAATTGTGTCCAACTCTTTGCAACCCTGTGGATGCCCACCAAGCTCTTCTGTCTATGGAATTTTCCAGCAAGAACACTGGAATATGTTGCCATTTACTTCTCCAGGGATCTTCCCCACCCAGGGATCAAACCCATGTCTCTTGCATCCTTGAATTGCAGGCAGATTCTTTACTACTAAGCCACTGGGGAAGCCCCAGTATTTTATATATATATATATATATATATATATATATATATAT
>SJYW01043517.1:252975-267795 GCA_006410735.1 Raphicerus campestris | reverse complement strand
AAAAAAAAGAAGGAAAAACAACAAGACGGATAGGAGGAGCAGAGACATAGTATACTCAAGACCCATCCCCAGGGGTGGTGGGGTGATGGTTTAGTCACTAAGTTGTGCTGGAGTCTTGCAGCCTCAGGGACTGGAGCCTGGTGGGCAATGCCCAAATGGGAAGGTAATTACACTCGCAGCAGTTCAGCAGGTGAGTGATGGGCCCGACCCTACGTCAAGCTCCCCAGACCATAGGTCCTGCACTGAAAAGATGAGCCTTCAGAATAACTGGCTTTTAAGGTCAGAGGCTTTAAAAGCCAGAGGGAGGAGGGAGATGAAACTGCCTAGGGCCCTGGCTGGTTACTGTGACCACTCCTTCAGTAGGAGCCCCAGGGTACCTCTTCACTAGAGCAAAGGCCACTGATGTTATCGCCAAGGAGAAAACACACGTGGGCAGTGGACAGGACAGAGCTGGCTCAGATCCAGCGCTGCATTTGAAAAGGATGAGGGTTGCTTTTGCCAGTTGGTGCTCACAGAGCCAGCAGATCAGGAGCTGTCTTGAGCTCTGATGGGCATGCTGGGAAATAAACCACAGAGATAAAGAAGTGCACACATCCAGTTACAGAACAAATGACCTGAGGGAATGCAATGTACAGTGTGGGGAATATAGTTAACTACATAATTTTTTGTATAGTGACATAACTAGATTTATCGAAGTGATCATTTTGAAATGTGTAGAAATATGGAATCTCTTTGTTGTGCAACAGGAGCTAAGATAGTGTTGTAGGACACTGATACTTCAAAAAACACACAAGCAAACAAACTCATAGAACAAGAGATACGATTTGTGGTCACCAGAGGCAAGGCATGTGAAAAAGGGGGTTGGATGAAGGCAGTCAAAAAGTAGGAGCTTCCAGTTACAAGATGTGTACGTGCTACGGATGTAATGTACAACATGACAAGTACAGTTAATGCTGCTGAACATTATATATTAATATGTTAAATTTGTTAATCCTAAAAGTTCTCATCCATTGCCTTCTCCTAAAGAAACACGATTTTCTCTTTCTTTGATTTTGTATCAATGTGAGATGATGAATATGGTGATAATCATTTCAGGATATGTGGAAGCCAAATCATTATTCTGTACATCTTAAACTTTTACAGTGCTTTGTGGCAATTATATCTCAATAAAATGGCAGGGAAAGAAAAGCACAAAGGAGGTCCAACCACAGTAATAAGTAGTTTCAATCATGAGCTTACTTGTGCATGCGTACTTGTGCACTTAGAGTTATGTGTCCTCTCCCTGCGTTTCTGTAGGTAAAGGATTCCAGTTTTTTATTGCTCTTTAATAATTGCTTCTTCTCTGTTTGTCAAACCATTGTTTCCACCTCCATGCTATACACTGACATTGGGAAAACCTCTTAGATCTGCTCCCATTATGTGGAACATTTAATGAAGACCATCTAATGGGCTTCCCAGGTGGCTCAGTGGTAAGTAATCTGCCTGCCAATGCAGGTGACACAGGAAATGTAGGTTTGATCCCTGGGTCAGGAAGATCCCCTGGAGTAGGAAATGGTAGCCTGCTCCAGTATTCTTGCTGAAATAATCCCATGGACAGAGGAACCTGGCAGGCTACCGTCCATGGACTCGCAAAGAGTCAGACGTAATTGAGTGACAGCACACGTGCAAACTAAGCCTGTGTCTCATTTACAAGATTATTTCCTAACAAGTAGCCACTGGAACTCCTGCTTTACTGAATGTCCAGTGTTACCACTCTTCCTTGTAGTTCTTTTCACCTCATAGCCAGAACCGTATACTTTTCTTTCATCTGGTAATAAAACAAGTGTCACTGACTTTTCTCACAGAGACCCACTTCCCAGACTAATGGTCTTATCTCTTATATACAGATTTTTCTTCTAAACCCCCTACTGTGATTAATTTTGTCCCCAGTCCTTGAACCTGACTATAGCACTCTCTGTTAAAATAGGATATATTTTAGGAATTGTTTCCACCTTCTTCTATCAAATATTCCTCATCATGGTACCCAAGACTGGTCCTAAATTTTGTTATAGGTTTGAGCATCTATACCTGAATGAGAAATAATACCAGCCACAGAGAATAGTTTGCTTAAGGATCAAAATTAGACCATTGTGTTAGTGAAATCTTCCAACTGACAGATTAATCATTAATAAAAGTCCCACAGTCTTAGTATTTTAGAGTTTCTTGGAAAGAAGAGATTTAATATTTGTTCATAACACTTCTGAGTGTCAAATATCATGGTAAGTAGTTGGCACACATTGGATTTCAGAGTGAAGTGTTTAAATGTTAGAATAAGACTGCCTAAGCTCTTCAACTCACCATCATTATAGTACTGAATGAGTAAGAAAATGTAAATCGCTTAGTTTGTATTAAAATGATAACAGTATGACTTGCTGTATAAGTATGTTATGTGAATAAACAAAATAAAACATTTGAGTCAGTGCACACAGTGCCTAGCCCGCAGTACATAATATGTAATTATTAACTCTTATCTCACTTAGTCTTTCCAATAACCACAGAAAAAGGAAAATAGCAATCTGTAAAAAGAAAGTCCTTGAAGTAAAAAGGACAGCTAGAAAACAGTAAAACTAGAATATTAAGTTTTTTCAAAGCCTATGTTCTTTCTACTATAATCTTATATCCAATATGGATGCTATTTCTACAACTATTCTGAGGGATAATGACACACATCCCATCTCAACAATCTAAAATTGTAAGTGGAGAGCCTTGAAAATCTGCCCCTAAATTTCATATGCTACATCAGCTTGAGCCAGGATATAAGTATCAACTATTCAATTACCTCTCCTTTTCTCTAACAATCAATTTCTAATTTTCTACTTGGATTGTCCTTAACTCCCATATGTTTCATGGTACCCTGAATACAATCATTTTATTAAGCAACATCTATAACCTTAAGGGATTAGACCCAATAGACAGAATGCCTGAAGAACTATGAATGGAGTTTCGTGACAATGTGCAGGAGGCAGTGATCAAGACCATCCCCAAGAAAAAGAAATGAAAAAAAGGCAAAAGGGTTGTCTGAGGAGGCGTTACAAATAGTTGAGAATAGGAAAAAAGCAAAAGGCAAATGAGAAAAGGAAAGATATACCCATTTGAATGTAGAGTTTCAAAGATTAGCAAGAAGAGATAAGAAAGCTTTCCTCAGTGATCAATGCAAAGAAATAGAGGAAAAGAGAATGGGAAAGACTAGAGATCTCTTCAAGAAAATTGAGATACCAAGGGAAATTATCATGCAAAGATGGGCACAATAAAGGACAAAAATGGTATGGACTGAACAGAAGCAGAGGATATTAAGAGGAGGTGGCAAGAATATACAGAAGAACTATACAAAAGATATCTTCACAACCCAGATAATCATGATGGTGTGATCACTCACCTAGAGCCAGACATCCTGGAATGTGAAGTCAAGTGGGCCTCAGGAAGCATCACTACGAACATAGCTACTGGAGATGATGGCATTCCAGCTCAGTTATTTCAAATCCTAAAAGATGATGCTGTGAAAGTGCTGCACTCAATATGCCAGCAAATTTGGAAAACTCAGCAGTGGCCACAGGACTGGAAAAGGCCAGTTTTCATTCCAATCTCTAAGAAAGGCAATGCCAAAGAATACTCAAACTACCGCACAATTGCATTCATCTCACATGCTAGCAAAGTAATGCTCAAAATTCTCCAAGCTAGGCTTCAATAGTATGTGAACTGTGAACTTCCAGATGTTCAACTGGATTTAGAAAAGGCAGAGGAATCAGAGATCAAATTGCCAACATCCTTTGTATCATGAAAAAAGCAATAGAGTTCCAGAAAAACATCTACCTCTGCTTTATTGACTATATACCAAAGCCTTTCACTGCGTGGATCAAAACAAACTGTGGAAAATTCTTCAAGAGATGGGTATGCCAGACAACCTGACCTGCTTCCTGAGAAATCTGTATGCAGGCCAGGAAGTAACAGTTAGAACTGGACATGGAACAGCAGACTGATTCCAAATCTGGAAGGGAGTACTTCAAGGCTATATATTGTCACACTGCTTATTTATCTTATATGCAGAATATATCATGAGAAATGCTGGACTGGTTGAAGCACAAGCTGGAATCAAGATAGCTGGGAGAAATATCAATAACCTCAGATATGCATATGGCACCACCCTTATGGCAGAAAGCATAGAACTAAAGAGCCTCTTGATGCAAGTGAAAGAGGACAGTGAAAAAGTTGGTTTAAAACTCTACATTCAGAAAACTAAGATCACGGCATCTGGTCCCATCACTTCATGGGAAACAGATGTGGAAACAGTGGAAACAGTGACAAACTGTTTTTCTGGGCTCCAAAATCACTGCAGATGGGACTGCAGCCATAACATTAAAAGACATTTGCTCCTTGGAAGAAAAATTATGACCAACCGAGACAGCATATTAAAAAGCAGAGACTTTACTTTGCCAACAGAAGTTTGTGTAGTCAAAGCTATGTTTTTTCCAATAGTCATGTATGGATGTGAGAGTTGGACTATAAAGAAAGCTGAGCACTGAAGAAGCTTTTTAGCTGTGGTACTGGAGAAGACTCTTGATAGCCCCTTGGAGAGCAAGGAGATCCAACCAGTTTATCATAAAGGAAATCAGTCCTGAATAGTCATTGGAAGGACTAATGCTAAAGCTGAAACTCCAATACTCTGGCCACCTGATGCAAAGAACTGACTCATTGGAAAAGACCCTGATGCTGGGAAAGATTGAAGGCAAGAGGAGAAGGGGACGACAGAGGATGAGATGGTTGGATGGCATCACAAACTCAATGGACATGAATCTGAGTAAACTCAAGGAGTCGGTGAAGGACAGGGAGGCCTGGGGGGCTGCAGTCAATGGAGTTTCAAAGAGTTGGACACAACTGAGTGACTAAACTAAACTGATAACCTTATGNCAAACTCAATGGACATGAATCTGAGTAAACTCAAGGAGTCGGTGAAGGACAGGGAGGCCTGGGGGGCTGCAGTCAATGGAGTTTCAAAGAGTTGGACACAACTGAGTGACTAAACTAAACTGATAACCTTATGAAAGAAAAAATAACCTAGACAGTTGGGATCTTTCTTATCTGTACAGATGTTACTATAATCACTGGTATGAGAAGCTCTTAGTAAGATGTACAGCCTAATTGCTTACCATTCATCTCTTTGAGTCTATGTATTCCTCTTAACTGAACTGGTTGTTTCCTCTCTCAAATACAAATGAAATAGATTCTTCATATTTTATCATTTCAGGTAAACCGGTGACAAGAACATCTACCTGAAATATTCTATAGCTAATCACTGGACCTATAATCAAGGTCTGCCTTCACTGATCCCATTATTAGATTTCTGCTGTTACATATCATTTTCAGACCAAATCTGTAGCAAGATGCTTACCTAGACTTGATTAACTGCCATTTGGATGAATATTGATCCCTGATCCCTTTCTATTATCCTGGTACATGCAAAACTTCAGCTTTGAATTTAGGCAGAACCTGATTTAAACAGCTTTTTATAAGATTTGAACATGGTTAACAGTGGAAACAGTGTCAGAAATTATTTTNATTCTCTGGAGGATTCTCAGGATGTTAAAGCTGAAACTCCAATACTTTGGCCACCTGATGCGAAGAGCTGGCTCATTGGAAAAGACACTGATGTTGGGAAAGATTGAGGGCAGGAGGAGAAGGGGACGACAGAGGATGAGATGGTTGGATAGCATCACTGACTCAATGGACATGGGTTTGAGGGGATGCCGAGAGTTGGTGATGGACAGGGAGGCCTGGCATGCTGCAGTCCATGGGGTTGTAGAGGGTCAGATGTGAGTGATTGACTGAACTGTACTGATATATTGAGTGTTCTTGAATGAAGCAATATTGCTCTAGCTTAGACTGGATTAAGGGAAGAATCACATGAATGATAGTCAAAGTTCTTGAAGAATTAATAAGGACTGAATAGGTAGAACAAAATAGTAAAACATATGAGCAAGGAAGAATGGAATGTTCCAAGTGGACGCTGCGGGAATGTGGTGACTATTCTGGCTAAAGGTAAAACTTAGAGAAATCAGGAAGAGTCAAGGATAAGGGCAAAAACCCAATAGTAACTGCTGCAACCTGGAAAAATATCTAGTAAATAAGTGTTTCCTACTCATCCACATTAAATCCGCAATATAATTCCACAGTCATCTAAGAATTTATCATTAGTTTGTATTCCCACCAAAGTATCAATTTCCAGCAGCATCTTTTTAACAGTACCCCCAGTCCTTCCAACTGATTTGCTCAGAAACCCCTGGCTCAAAATTTTTTATTCTCTACTTAATCAAATCCACCTATTTTTCACTATGCAAGCCCTCAGTCTCCCTTACTATCCTCTTTTCCTGGGATACATTCCATAATGTCAGGTATCTCCATGCCCTTGTAGCCCTCACTCCCCTCCCATTGTACTTGCCCATCGGATTTCCAGCCCTAGTTAATCCCAGTAACTGCTATTGTTATATCCACATATAGATACAACAACCAGCTGGGGAACACTAGTGAAAATTAACAACTAAATTTACTAATTTCCTTTTAAATTCCAGAATCTAGTTTGCATTCCCACCAACAGTGTAAGAGGGTTCCCTTTTCTCCACATCCTCTCCAGCATTTATTGCTTGTTGATTTTTGGATCGCAGCCATTCTGACTGGTGTGAAGTGGTACCTCATTGTGGTCTTGATTTGCATTTCTCTGATAATGAGTAATGTTGAGCATCTTTTCGTGTGTTTGTTAGCCATCCGTATGTCTTCTTTGGAGAGATGCCTGTTTAGTTCTTTGGCCCATTTTTTGATTGGATTGTTTATTTTTCTGGAGTTGAGCTGCATAAGTTGCTTGTATATCTTTGAGATTAGTTGTTTGTCAGTTGCTTCATTTGCCGGGGAGATGGTGTGGGGAGGGAGGTGGGAGGGGGCTTTGGCATGGGGAGATCGTGTACACCTGTGGCTGATTCATGTCAATGTATGGCAAAACCAATACAGTACTGTAAAATAGAATAAAGTATTAAATTAAAAAAATAAAAATAAAAATTCAAACAAAAAAAAATAAATTCCAGAATCTAAACATCAAATTTGCACTCAAACATATTTACATAATATGGTTTTCATACTCTTTAAAATGACTATTGTGAATATTTTTAAAGTCTCCTTGAATTGTCCCTGTGTTTTTTTTTTCCACATTGAGCTTCTACTTTATTTACAGCCCTTACTTAATTAGAAGTGATTATATCCACTACCACATCTGCAAGCTCATTCAATTACTCCAGTATTCTATTTTTATTCCTTTTACAATTTAAGAGAAGTCTTTATTCTTGCTTTATGCCAGGTCCTCCTTTTGTGTTGACTCTTATTCTGCTTTATTTATCAAAGATTTGATTCCAGTACTTTTCACTTTCTCTTCTTCATCTTATCAATTTCCCTCTTTCTACAGGATTATATTATACTCATCGACACAAAAATATGACCTTGTTCTACTTCCATTTAAAAAATGAGCAAAACAATGCAAAAATATTTCATTTCACACTGAAAGAATTATCCTCATGTCCTTGCAGTTTTCCTTTTCTAATTTTCTATTGTCCTTCAAATCAAAAATTCTAAGGAAAATGGCCTCTACCCATCAGCTCCAGTGCTTTTCCTTTATTTCACTTTCTCAACTAAAGAGCCTCTTGATGAAAGTGAAAGAGGAGAGTGAAAAAGTTGGCTTAAAACTCAACATTCAGAAAACAAAGATCATGGTATCTGGCCCCATCAGTTTTTGCAAACAGGTGGGAAAACAATGAGAGACTTTATTTTGGGGGGCTCCAAGATCACTGCAGATGGTGACTGCAGCCATGAAATTAAAAGACACTTGCTCCTTGGAAGAAAAGCTATGACCAACCTAGATAGCATGTTAAAAGGCAAAGACACTGCTTTCCCAACAAAGTTCCATCTAGTCGAAGTTATGGCTTTTCTAGTAGTCATGTATGGGTGTGAGGGTTGGACTATAAAGAAAGCAGAGTGCCAAAGAATTGACGCTTTTGAACTGTGGTGTTGGAGAATACTCTTGAGAGTCAATCCTAAAGGAAATCAGTCCTCAGTATTCACTGGAAGGACTGATGCTGAAGCTGAAACTCCAATACTTTGGCCACCTCATATGAAGAACTAACTCATTGGAAAATGTCCTGATTCTTGGAAAGATTTAATATGGGAGGAGAACGGGATGACAGGAAGTTATGGAAGGCTAACAGACATGAGTTTGAGCAAGCTCCAGGAATTGATGATGGACAGGGAAGCCTGGCGTGCTGCAGTCCATGGGGTTGCAAAGAGTCAGAATCTACTGTGTGACTGAGCTGAACTATAACATCCTTGGTTTACGGATATGGCAGGAAATTTTCCATTCCTCACTACTTGGGGAAAGAAATGAAACAAACTATAAAATATATTTTGCTCCATGAGTTTCTTAATATTCTTTATTTTTCTATTCTAACACATATGTACAACACTCAATTTGGACCTCAAACTCAAAGTTCTTTCCAGGAATCACATTCAACACTTATTTGGCATACAGACATCATGTTATATGATCTGAAAAACATGTTTCTATCTTAAAATCATTGCATGTCAATTACCATTATACCTGGAGCCTGACCCTAGGGAGTTTGTCCAGAACAGACTCTCCACCTCTATATCCTTTGCTATATCTCTTAAGTACTTAGATAATAGTATCTCATTCATATTTCCTGAGTTTTCACATTCTAAAACCACCACCAAATTAAAGAAAGTATCTTCTTGATGATAATGAGCATGTAGCCCCTGACATACTAGCAGGTAAGGATTGATGATGTCAACAGCCTTCTCAGCTCATCAACGAATCAGATAATTGTGTACCAGCAGGTCACATACCCTGAGTTAGCCTTCCATCACCTGATCTTTAGAAATGCTTTGCTGAAACTCTTTGGAGAGTTTGGCATTTGCAGGAGCATGAGCCACCCATTCTCCTTGCATGCATGTGAATTCACTTCAGTCATGTCTGACTCAGTGATGCTATGGTCTATGTAGCCCAACAGGCTCCTTTGTCCTTGGGATTCTCCAGGTAAGAATATTGGAATGAGTTGCCATGCTCTCCTCCAGGGGATCTTCCTTACGCAGGGATTGAACCTGTGGCTCTTATGTCTTCTGTACTGGCAGGTGGGTTCTTTACCACTAGCCTCACCTCCTTTCAGGGTCCTGAGATAAACTTTTCTCTGGTCCAATAATGTTTCTAGTTTGGTTAGCCTCATTTCACTTTGAGTGTACAAACGTGGATTCATTAACATTATGATTTCCATTTTAGTTTCTTATGCAAATAATGGGTTAATAAACATTAATGCCAAGGTTTAAACCCCAGGGTTCCTAGTTTCAAATCCCTGCTTCTTTTCATTAAAATCTGAGATTACTCATGACTTTTTCATTTCTGCATCTAGAAATCTTTTCTATTTTATTTTTTGTTTTTAATATCAATAACAGCTTATAGCTCAGGTGGGAAAGAATTTACCTGCAATGCAAGAGACTCCAGTTAGATTCTTGGGTTGGAAAGATCCACTGGAGGAGGGGTAGGGTAACCACTCCAGTATTTTTGGGCTTCCCTTGTGGCTCAGCTGGTAAAGAATCTACCTGCGATGGGGGAGACCTGGGTTCGATCCCTGGGTTGGGGAGATCCCCTGGAGAAGGGAAAGGCTACCCACTCCCGTATTCTGGCCTAGAGAATTCCAGGGACTGACTAGTCCATGGGGGTCACAGAGAGTCAGAAACAGCTGAGTGACTTTCACTTTCACTTTGAAATCATTCTTTATATAACTGCTTCTGTTATGCTTTTCTTCACACATATATAATTGTATTAATTAATAGGTGTGAAATTCACTGTCAACAACATATTCCCATAATCACCCCGATTCACTTTCCATTACAACATTTCTTCAAAGAAATATGACTGTTTTAATATTTTAAATACACAAGTGCTTTATTTCAAATCCTCTTCCAAAGAAGTATTTTATTTTTGTTTTAGTAATTCAGCATGCTGAATACATGAATACTAAATAATTATGGTAGAACTTACTGAATTCTAGGTTGAAATTAATCAAGACACTTAAATATGCACATTTAACACACTACCAAAATTATTGCATTTCTGAACCTTATTCATGGTGATTTTCTGTGCAATTGCAAACCTGCAACTGATATGACTATGTTTTTTCTTGTTTATGCCAATCCTTTTCTTTAGACATACAGTTTTTTTATAAAGCATTTCCCTCTTTATCCTACCAAATAGGAGATTCATTTTAAGCCATCTCTTCAAACTCAAAGATACTGTTTATGTTAACATGTCACTCTGTCACTGATTTAGTTTTCAAGACTTGCTTCCACATTCTGTCAATGTCGTGTTCTATCCTGTAATTCTGTCCCCAAATAGCACACTACCTATCAATATACAAACAACATTGCTTTTTTAATTTCTAGGAAAAAATTCAAACCTAAGTATACTTGAGGGAAAACTATAATTACTTCACATAATTAATTACTTTTCCACAACAGCAACTCTGACAATTACTCATTCTAAGAAAGCACAATCACATTACAGAAACTTGATCCAATTATTTAGCTCCCATCACAGGCAGGGATATGTCTACCATGCTGGTCTGTGCTGAGATCTGTCTTGTTGTGTCACATTGATGTCATTTCTACCACTTTAGATTTTTCCAATTTTTGCAGCTAAGCAAAGCCCAGCCATGTGTCTTCAGTGTCTCTGAGAGCTCACTGTTAGTTTAATGTCTCTTACTACATCTTGTTCTTAAAGTTCTAGTCCCCCCAAATTACTAATTTCATTCATGAATATTTGTTTTTCTTTATCTTAGAGATTTTTCCTTGAGTTCTGCAAAGTACTATTTATATTAGGATATTGTGTATGGTATAGAGTCTTAAGGTTTGGGGTGGACAGTGATGAAGGGAGAGTAGTTTGAGGACTTTCTCACTGGACAAATATTTTCTTCCAGCTCTTGTCCTCTTGCTCTATTGATCCTCTCTCTCTCTCTCTCTCTCTCTCTCTCTCTCTCTTTCTTTAATTTGGCTAAAGTAAAACTTTAAAAAATTCCTCTCACTTCATTAAGTAGAATCATTTAGCTCCTCCTGTCTTTTCAGTTAGCCTATTTTCCCAAGCTTTAAGCACACTGTTTTAAAAATCAAAATAGCCCATCAAAACATTTTGTGAACCTGACGTTTTAAGAGAGAATTTTGCTACAAGCTTTTCATCTGATTGCTGTTTTGTTTTATTCCCTCCATAGTTTTCCTTCAGCAAAATCTTTTTATTACCTGAAAATGACTTCTGTCTTGAGAACATACATCCTATCTCACAAACAGATTTTAAATTATCTGAGTGATATTTGATTAGAAGTCAAGCATACCATTTAATAGAACTACACACATTATTACACAGACTGATTACAGAGAGAGAGACTTTTTGGCGTCAAATGGCATCAAACTGTGGGTGTTTCTCCCACATGCCCTGTAACTGAACCTGATTGTTCTTCTTTTCAGGGCACTAGCTCCGCATATTCTGGTTAATCTGTGATTAAATTTCTGTCTCTTTGAAATTTACAAAAAGGACATTGTTTCTTTTTAAATTTTATTATTTTTAAATACTTTATTCTACTTTACAATACTGTATTGGTTTTGCCTTACATTGACATGAATCAGCTACCGGTGTACACGATCTCCCAATGCCGAAGCCCCCTCCCACCTTCCACCCCACACCATCTCCCTGGATCATCCCGTACACCAGCCCCAAGCATCCTGTATCCTGTATTGAACATAGACTGGCGCTTCGTTTCTTCTATGGTAGTATACATGTTTCAGTGCCATTCTCCCAAATCATTCCACCCTCTAGGTGACTCTGTTCAGATCTTCAATATGTACATTTTATTCCAAAGAATGTCCCATCTTCTATTTCTTAATAGCCAATGTAGCCTCCTTGTTTCTTATGCTACTTAGTTTTCAATATGGGCTTTCTTGTTGACTCAGACCAGAGATCCAGGTTTGATCCTTGGGTCAGGAAGATTCCCTGGAGAAGAGAATGGCTACCCACTCCAGTATTCTTATTAAACTGAACTTTGATTTAATTTCAGTTACCTAGAAAAAGTTGATTAATTCGACTTTCACAAACTACTATGATGTTTATGACAGGTGTTTTTTTTTTTTTTTGCTTAGGTGATGAAGATATTTAATATTCTTGGACAGAGTTACACATCTAATACTTTTTTGCTGCCCTGAATGTGGGTATTATACTTTAATATATTTCTTAAAAGTTTATGTCCTGTTAAGCAGTTTTTTTTTAGATAAGTGACTCATCTTCAAATTTTTAAAGACACTTAGTCAACATGTGGATAAGAATTACTATCAACCACGTACACTTTGTGAACATGCACTATATGTACAAATATCTACTATGTAATGGAGGCTCCAATAAGAAACGAGGCATAGTCTTTGCCTTGAAGGTTCTTATGTTACACCAGTAATGCTAAAAGTAAGGATAAAAATAATAGACATTTCAGGGATTGTACTAATTGCTTCATAAGGATTATATCATTAAATCTGTATATAAGATGATAAGGCAAGGACTATTCATTTCATGTGGGAGAACATGATATAAAGAAAGGCATTAAGACTGAAGTAGATTTAGTATATTTAAAGAGAAAAATAATAATTTGCTTTCATTGAAGTACTTTTTATTTAAAGGAAGAGGAAAATATATACTTAGAGGTTCTTAGGCCTTTGGCTATTATTGAGAAACTTAAAATCTGTCATCTCATTAAATCGGTTTGTTTTATAACTGATTGATTTTAGAGGTTGATGATAATGTAGGCAAGACTGACTTTAAGAAAGCTAATCAGTTAGCAGATTTTAGGATGGGTTGGAAGAACAAAGGACTGATGGCACAGAAATTATAGGAATGGACAGACTAGACATGAGGTAGTTTGGGCCTGGTAGTTTGGGCTTAATTAAATGAAAAAAAATTAAAGAATGGGATAAAAGATGTGAGATATTATAATAGAAACAATCAAGTACCTTACTATATGACTGAATTCAGAAGAAGGAAGAGACGATGAACAATTCATTTTTCAACCACAACTCATCTTTACCATTCACATTCATCTGTTTCATCTTTGAAATCTTAAATGCCAATATCTCACTTAGAATATCAGTAGTTCATATGAGATACAGGCCACATTCTTTATCATGGACTACAAAGTTCTTCAGACATGATCTTCATGAACTTACACATGATAACTTCTCTAGCCTTTATTCCTTTCATTTTAATGAACAGATAGACTGAGAGTCTACAATGTTTCAAAGTTTGTTTTTTAAAACTTTTGCCTTCAAAGATCACTTACAATATAAAAAATTATTGAGATTCTCAAAGGATATTCCAATAAGTAAGGTGTGTTATTTATATTTTCACTATGTTAGAAATCAAACGTTTTATACACACACACACACACACACACACACATATATATATATCTTAAAAGAACTACAATAAATTCACAATGAATTCTGTTTGTGGTTGGTAGAAAATTCTGTTGGTTACTCTTCCTTGAAGTGGCAGACCTACTCAGTTCATATTAAAGAAAATATCTGCCAAGATATGTTCAAGCTTGATTAAAGTTTCTCAATCAGTCTTTCTTTGAAGTAGAAATGATGTTCTATGGAGGACTGGATGGCTAGTTTGTTTCACAATTAAACACACACACGCATACACACACATCAGTTCAGTTCAGTTCAGTCGCTCAGTCAAGTCCGAATTTCTGTGACCCCATGAATCGCAGCATGCCAGGCCTCCCTGTCCATCACTAACTCCTGGAGTTCACTCAGACTCACGTCCAATGAGTCAGTGATGCCATCCAGCCATCTCATCTTCTGTTGTCCCCTTCTCCTCCTGTCCCCAATCTCTGCCCCCCCCAGCATCAGAGTCTTTTCCAGTGAGTCAACTCTTCGCAGGAGGTGGGCAAAGTACTGGAGTTTCAGCTTCAGCATCATTCCCTCCAAAGAAATCCCAGGGCTGATCTCCTTCCGAATGGACTGGTGGGATCTCCCTGCAGTCCAAGGGACTCTCAAAAGAGTCTTCTCCAACACCACAGTTCAAAAGCATCAGTTCTTCAGTGCTCAGCTTTTTTCACAGTCCAACTCTCACATCCACACATGACCACTGGAAAAATCATAGCCTTGAATAGATGGACCTTTGTTCACAAAGTAATGTCTCTGCTTTTGAATGTGCTATCTAGGTTGGTCATAACTTTTCTTCCAAGAAGTAAGCATCTTTCAATTTCTTGGCTGCAGTCACAATCTGCAGTGATTTTGGAGCGCCCCCAAAATAAAGTATGACACTGTTTCCACTGTTTCCCCATCTATTTCCCATGAAGTGATGGGACCAGATGCCATGATCTTCATTTTCTGAATGTTGGGCTTTAAGCCAACTTTTTCACTCTCCTCTTTCACTTTCATCAAGAGGCTTTTTAGTTCCTCTTCACTTTCTGCCATAAGGGTGGTGTCATCTGCATATCCGAGGTTATTGATATTTCTCCTGGCAATTTTGATTCCAGCTTGTGCTTCTTCCAGCCAAGCATTCCTCATGATGTACTCTGCATAGAAGTTAAATAAGCAGAGTGACAATATACAGACTTTGCATACTCCTTTTCCTATTTGGAACCAGTCTTTTGTTCCATGTCCAGTTCTAACTGTTGCTTCCTGACCTGCATA
>SJYW01043517.1:215710-252642 GCA_006410735.1 Raphicerus campestris | reverse complement strand
GCATACACACACATCAGTTCAGTTCAGTTCAGTCGCTCAGTCAAGTCCGAATTTCTGTGACCCCATGAATCGCAGCATGCCAGGCCTCCCTGTCCATCACTAACTCCTGGAGTTCACTCAGACTCACGTCCAATGAGTCAGTGATGCCATCCAGCCATCTCATCTTCTGTTGTCCCCTTCTCCTCCTGTCCCCAATCTCTGCCCCCCCCAGCATCAGAGTCTTTTCCAGTGAGTCAACTCTTCGCAGGAGGTGGGCAAAGTACTGGAGTTTCAGCTTCAGCATCATTCCCTCCAAAGAAATCCCAGGGCTGATCTCCTTCCGAATGGACTGGTTGGATCTCCCTGCAGTCCAAGGGACTCTCAAAAGAGTCTTCTCCAACACCACAGTTCAAAAGCATCAGTTCTTCAGTGCTCAGCTTTTTTCACAGTCCAACTCTCACATCCACACATGACCACTGGAAAAATCATAGCCTTGAATAGATGGACCTTTGTTCACAAAGTAATGTCTCTGCTTTTGAATGTGCTATCTAGGTTGGTCATAACTTTTCTTCCAAGAAGTAAGCATCTTTCAATTTCTTGGCTGCAGTCACAATCTGCAGTGATTTTGGAGCGCCCCCAAAATAAAGTATGACACTGTTTCCACTGTTTCCCCATCTATTTCCCATGAAGTGATGGGACCAGATGCCATGATCTTCATTTTCTGAATGTTGGGCTTTAAGCCAACTTTTTCACTCTCCTCTTTCACTTTCATCAAGAGGCTTTTTAGTTCCTCTTCACTTTCTGCCATAAGGGTGGTGTCATCTGCATATCCGAGGTTATTGATATTTCTCCTGGCAATTTTGATTCCAGCTTGTGCTTCTTCCAGCCAAGCATTCCTTATGATGTACTCTGCATAGAAGTTAAATAAGCAGAGTGACAATATACAGCCTTTGCATACTCCTTTTCCTATTTGGAACCAGTCTTTTGTTCCATGTCCAGTTCTAACTGTTGCTTCCTGACCTGCATATAGGTTATAATGCTGAACAAAGACACAAAGTTTTTCCCTGAGGCAAGCACTGGGCTTCTGTATACAATTGTGTTGTTGTTCAGTTGCTCAGTTGTGTGTGACTCTGTGACCCCATGGACTGCAGCACACCAGGCTTCCCTGTCCTTCACAGCTCCCAGAGCTTGCTCAAATTCATGTCCTTTCAGTCTATGATGCCATCCAACCATCTCATCTTCTGTCATCCCCTTCTCCTCCTGCCTTCTATCTTTTCTAGCATCAGGGTCTTTTCCAAAGAGTTGGCACTTTGCATCAGGTGGCCAAAGTATTGGAGCTTCAGCTTTAGCATCAATGCTTGCAATGAATATTCAGGGTTGATTTCCTTAGGATTAACTGGTTTGATCTCCTTATAGCCCAAGGGACTCTCAAGAGTCTTCTCCAACACCACAGTTCAAAAGCATCAATTCTTCAGTACTCAGCCTTTTTAATGGTCCAACTCTCACATTCATACATGACTACTGGAAAAACCATAGCTTTGACTACACAGACGTTTGTTGGCAGAGTAATGTCTCTGCTTTTTAACATGCTATATAGGTTTGTCATAAGTTTCCTTCCAAGGAGCAAGTATCTTTTAATTTCATGGCTGCACTCACATGTCTGCAGTGATTTTGGAGGGGTACTTAACACAAACTTTCTATTTTGTCATGCAGATTATTAAAAGATTTTTATTCAAATGTTTTATTTAGTAAAATTGATATTTTTCATGGTTTCATCAATGATTTTATTAAGTTGGGCTAGCCTTTAAATTGTATTTAATATGCTTTTGTGTCACTGCCTTGTTTGAGCCTGGCCCCAGCAATTTCTTCACCATTACTTTTGCTCCATCATTAAATATACAGAGGCAGTGAAAATGGCCCACAACATATTTATATTATGATGAAAAATTTGACACTGTGAATGCCTGAAGTGACTCTGAGATCCTGTAATTTGTGTCCCACACTTTGAGAAAATTTGTACCAATTAAAACAGTAATCAAGGATAATGTGGCTGAAGCATGGCAAGCTAAGAATAAAGTATTTTTCTTTCTTTTTTTTTTCTTTTAGTTAGGGGAATATTAAGGTAATTTTAGTGCTGATGTGCATGACCTGGTAACATAGCATACATTTTTCTCAAAAGAGAGAACAAAGCTATCTAACTTAAATATTCATTTTTAAAGTGAATAGATTTGAATTGAAAAATTAGTTACAGGAAGTCAAACTAGAACCCTTGGAATAGAAATCACATCTTTCCTGCTAATGCCTTCAACACTGATACATAATTTTCTGACCTATTTCACAAGATTATTTTATGATTATGACTTTTATTTAATGATAATAAATAAACATAGTGGAAAACTTTAAGAACTAATTCATCACTATAAAAGTCTTCAAAGCTGAAGGACTATCTTTAAATATTTTAGAAGCAACAGTTTAAGGACTGTTCAACTTCTTCTGAATATATCTCTTTAGTAATTATTATGTGATATCCCTGTAGGTTATGTTAAATACTTTTTCTATTTTATTTATTGCTCTAAGAATAGTNTTCCATTCTCAGTTCTACCTATAACTATTTATCAATTGCTCATTTGGTAAACCCTGTTTTTAAACATCCTATGTTATTATTAACAAAAACATGACAAAATAAAATGTAAAACTTACAACTATTTCTTAAGTAAAATTTTCAGAATCATAGATTTAAGGATTAGAGGAAAAATTGCTATCATCTGATCTAGCAAGCCCTTTGATGCTAAAATTATCTCTACATAATGATCATTAACTCATGCTTGGGAACTGACAGACTCTCCTGAGATACAGTCAATTCTAAATATCACTGAGCAACACTGACTGCTTAGAATGATCTTATTAGACAAGTATTTCTCATTTGACTATACTGTGATTGGTTTGTCCCACTGAATTTCTTTAGAATAAGGATGAGCTACTTATATACAACAAACTTTTAGCTATTTTAATACAGCAGTTGTTAGTATTAAGCTTTAAAAAAATCTATATTTTGAGCTGACATTCTGCCCTATTTGCCATGTGATTATTCTTTCTTGCTATGGGAAATAATAAGCTGATGCATCTTACCAAGATATTAGGATCCTGAAAATACTTCCTATGTGTGATATAATAAAGGGGAAAATAGGTTATTTTTNATATTTTGAGCTGACATTCTGCCCTATTTGCCATGTGATTATTCTTTCTTGCTATGGGAAATAATAAGCTGATGCATCTTACCAAGATATTAGGATCCTGAAAATACTTCCTATGTGTGATATAATAAAGGGGAAAATAGGTTATTTTTTCCAGAGTTTTTGCATCTCATTTTATGCCATGAACGAGTATACTTACTTGTTAAGCAATATACAAAGGCAAGCTATCAATATTCCAAATACAGAAGATAATCTACAATTGAAAGTAATTACTGTTAATCTGGATATAATAGGGGCAGATCAAATCAGTCTATAAATTATGACCAGAATCTAGACTCAAATATCAATTACCAAACAACAAACAAACAAGCAAAAACATTTTGCCTGCCCATCCTAAGACATCTGAATATTGGAGTTCTGAATATTTTACTCATTGGTTTACCAAAGTTAATCAGTAATTAATTCAGGGAAGACATCGCAAGAGGGAAGTCTCCCCTGAATCTAGTAAAAAATTACCTTAAATATTAACTGAATCTTTTAAATTTAGTTCTCACTTCTTTAATCCATTTTTATCTTTCCTCTTATATTATGGTTTCAATTTTTTTTTTTTGCTTCCCTCCACTGAACTTATTGTTTATCTAGTTTCCATGATACAATTTAGCCTAGAACTGAACATAATACTACAGCCATTATTAACAAGTAGATCCAAAGTAGATCTAACCTCTCCCTTATTTTAGACACTACCAATACAGCTGAAGATCACATTAGCTTCTTTTTGGTAAGCATATACCACTGCTGACTTACAATGAAATCCATAAATAAACACTGAATACTTGCAGGTCTAAACATGAATACTTGCAGGTCTAAACACTTGTTGCTCTCTTCTTTCTTCCAGACTTTTGCAGTAGTAACCTGCCTATTCTCCTTGCTTAAATTATTTTCCAGGCTCTAAAATCTATTTTCCATAAAGAACCAAGCATGATCTTTGAACATGCTATTCAAGTTACATCTCTCCTCTGCTTAAAATGTGATCTGATCATTGCCTATCTATTCTACCCCTTATTATTATTCTTGTTATATACTCGCTTCATTTATTTGGGTTTTCTCTCTTCTTCCATACTGGTTCTTCTTCAAACACAGTAAGTCTGTTTCATCTTGATGGACTGACACAGCTGCTGAAACACTTTTGTTCCGATATTTACCTGGTTTCCTTTTCCATATTTGTTATTTTCAAGTGATAGGACAAATAAGAGGTTAATATAAAATAATATTTTATATTATTTATGAAAAGCCTGGCTAAACATTTATCAATTATGTTCATCTTTTCAAAAAAACTAGTACTTGGTTTCAATGATCTTTTCATTGTTTTTTAGTGTCTATTTTATTTATTCTTTGATCTTTATTATTTCCTTCCTTCTGCTGACTTTGGGTTTTGTGCTTCTTTTTCTAATTCCTTTAGATGATATGTTTATTTCAGACTTTTCTTGTTTCTGACTCAGGCCTGTACTGCTATAAACCTGTATTAGACTTGTTTTTGCTGCATCCAGAAGATTCTAGGAGGCTTCCCACATGGTATAGTGGTAAAGAATCCACTTGCCAATGCAGGGGATGCAAGAGATGGTGGTTGGATTGGGAGGATCCCCTGGAGGAGGAAATGGTAACCCACTCCAACATTTTAGCCTGGGAAATTCCATGGATCCTGGCAGGCTACAGTCCATGGGGCTGCAATGAGTTGGACATGACTGAATACACAACACAGCACAACACAACACAAAGATTTTAGAAAGTTGTGTTTCCATTTCCATTGTCTCCCTGTATTTTCTTATTTCTTTGTTGATTTCTTCATTGATTTTTTTTTTAAGTAACATGTTGCTTAGTCTCCACATGTACTACAAAGCTAAAATAATCAAAACAACATGATACCGGCTCAAAAATAGACACATAGATCAATGGAATGATATACAGCCCCTGAAATACACACATTATGGTCAATTAATTGATGACAAGGGAGGGAAGAAGATGCAATGGAGAAATGATAGAATCTTAAATAAGTGATACTTGGAAAACTGGACATCTACATGTTAAAAAATGAGATTAAAATGTTTCTGCACGTTATATATAAACATAGACTCAAAATGGATTAAAGACATAATTGTAATACCTGAAACCACAGAACTCCTAGAAGAGAAAATAGGCAGAAAATTCTCTGACATAAATTGTAGCAATATAGTTTGGATCTGTCTCCTAGGGAAAATTAATAAAAGCAAAAATGAAGAAATGGGACTTATTAAACTGAAAAGATTTTGCACAGCAAAGTAAACCATCAACAAAACAAAAGGACAAAGTACTCAATGATAGAACATATTTTCAAGTGATATGAAAAATATGGGGTTAATATCCAAAATATATAAACAGCTCTTACAACTCAATATTGGAAAAAAATGAAAAAAAAAAACAAACAACAAACTTGATTCAAAATGAGCAGAGGATTTGAAATAATGTTTACCAAAGAATATATAGAGTTGACTAACAGGCACTTGAAAAGATACTCAATGGTACTAAACATCAGGGAGATGCATTTCAAAACCAAAATGAGAAAACATCTCACACTTATCAAAATAACAAATATAAATGGGAATGGCGAAGGCATGGAAAAAAGGACACTGCAAGTGGGGATATAAACTAGTATAGTCATTGTGGGAAATAGTATGGGGAATTCCTCAAAATACTAAAAGCAGGACTACCATATGATCCAGCAGTTCCACTTCTGGGTATATATCTGAAGAAACAAAAACACTAAGTTAAAAATATGTATGCACCTCAATGTTCACAGAAGCATCATTTCAGTAGTCAAGACATGGAAACAGCATGTCCATCAAAGAAGAGGTGGTATATGTATATACACACACAATGGAATATACACACACATACAGACAATGGACTATCATTCAGCTAAAAAAAAATTACATTCTGCCATTTGCAGTAACTTAGATGGATCTAGAGAGAATTATGGGCTTCCCTTGTGCCTCAGCTGGTAAACAATTCACCTGCAATGTGAGAGACTTGGGTTCAGTCCCTAGGTTGGGAAGATCCCCTGGAGAAGGGAAAGACTATCCACTCCAGTATTCTGGCCTGGAGAATTCCAAGGACTATAGAGTCTGTGGGGTTGCAAAGAGTTGGACACGACTGAGCAACTTTCAGAGAGAATTATGCTAGTGGAATAAGTCAGACAGAGAAAGTCAAATACTGTATATTATCACTTATTTGTGGAATCAAAACAAATTGCAAATGAATATATATAGCAAATCAGAAAGAGATTCACAGATATAGAGAACAAACTAATAGTTACTAGTGGGTAGAGGAAAGGGAGGATGGACAAGATTGGGGAATGGAATTAAGACACACAAACTACTATGTATAAAATAGATAAGCAACAAGGATATATTGTACCACACAGGGAAACATGGCTATTATGTTAAATGGAGCATATGCTATAAAAATATGCATTCACTATATTATATACCTAAACTTTGGCCACCTGATGCGAAGAACTGACTCACTGAAAAAGATCCTGATGCTGTGAAAAGACTGAAGGCAGGAGGAGAAGTGGACAACAGAGGATGAGATGGTTGGATGGCATCAGTGACTCAATGGACATAAGTTTGAGTAACTCCGGGAGTTGTCAATGGACAGGGAANTGAAGAACTGACTCATTGAAAAAGATCCTGATGCTGTGAAAGATTGAAGGCAGGAGGAGAAGTGGACAACAGAGGATGAGATGGTTGGATGGCATCAATGACTCAATGGACATAAGTTTGAGTCACTCCGGGAGTAGTCAATGGACAGGGAGGCCTGGTGTGCTGTGGTCCGTGGGGTCACAAACAATCAGACCTAACTGAGCAACTGAACTGAATTGATCTGAAACTGATATAAAATTGTAAATCAGTGATACCTCAATAAAAACATATATCCACACATCAGAATGATCAGGTTAGAATCCAAATTCATTCATACCTTTTGTATGTTTCTTAACCAGAAATTAACCAAAAGCATAGCTTATGCCTCTCTTAATAGAAGAAAAAATCAAACAATTAATTGTTTCCTTTAATTCACTTACAAATAGGTACCCATACTTATAGAAAGTATTATGCTAGCTATTATGTATGGAACATCAAATAAAATATACTGCTTCTGTTTTATAGAGAAGATGGCCTTATAATTTTTATTTAAACATGTAAAATCACAATCACAAAGTATGCAAGTACTAAAAAGGGAAAGATCATCACTTACAACCAAATTTATCTCAAATCATCACCATCTGGATGGTTCCACCATACTTTAAACCCACAGTCAGTTAAGGCCATGCTGCAACCTAGACACCATCATAAACAGATCATTATTAATAGTTAAGTTCTCTGAAAATTTTCAGTGTTAAAACAACACTGAAAGTTAGAATGGAAAGTATTTGTTTTTCAAATGGATAGAAAAAAATAATTATTTTTGACACTTCTACCAAATAAATATTTCTAAATATAGAAGCTGACCAAATTTCAATAAATCTGCAGTTAATTTGATTAGCTATTAAAAATAAGATATTCCCAAGAGCCAAAATAAACATAAGACTATATAGTACTTAACTCTTTTTCATTATCAACAACTAGTCATGTGTGTTATATTTTCAGAATTTGTATCGTGATAAAACTAAACAATTTATTTAAAATTAAGGAGAACAGAAATTTTTCCTTTAATTTCTTCTATATCTCAAGTGTGTCCAGCTTGCCTTGGTACTCAGTGAATTTAGCTCTCTCTCCATTTTACAGACAGAATTTATCTGTATATGAAACAAAGAGATGCAAAAAAAGTAACTGCTTTCTTGTTAGCTATTACTCAAATTACTGTACAGGTATAGCTTCCCTGAAGCCCATGCTAAGAAGTAAGACAATCTCCATCAAAAATAAACATATTTCAGTGTTGTATTACCATGGTACAAATTTATCTCTGTGTAAAAAATGATATTGTGAACAACTGTATACATGTTACTGTGGGTACTTGATACAATACACATTTTTTTATCATTGTACATGATTAATTTTCTATTAGCAAATATTTATCATTGTTGAAATAATAATGCCAGTCCAGTCTAAGAAGCATTAGGTAATTTTTATGATACTGTCTAGTTTAAAGCATACTTTATGTATATTGCTTTCTCCTTAACCAAAATCCAGTGGAAAAAAATTTTAATATAGTTTATGTAAGATGAATAACATTTAGATGACCTAATAAATTAGTTAATACTCTGTTTAATCTCAAAAATACTGAGAACATTTATTAATACTTATTCTCATTTCTCGAGGATGCTGAATCTGGCTTTCTTTAGTTGATGGTTTAATTTTATATCACTCCAGGAATTACTGACAATTTTAGATAATTTTTAACATTTTCATTGTCTTTAAGATTAAAATAACAAATAAAATTCTTTAAATTAAGAGACAGTTACCCCTCACCTGCCGCCCACCACCTTGCTCACAAGGAGAAATTAAATTGTATTCTGATTAATTACACATCTAATACCACCAGTGCACAGCTGATAAGTGTCAGCTTGGTTTCCTGCACTGAGGTAGGCTCTGTTATCATCATGACTTCCTGGGGGACCAATTCAATGTGCATATGCATAATTTCAAAATGATCACAGAGGAGCTATAATCCATTTCTCTTTCTCAACTGCCATAGGCCAGTCAGACTTAATATTATCAGGCACCTGTTTTCAGTAACACTTTAGTTTTCATATTTCTTTTAAAGTTCTTAGGCAGCACTTGCTGGCACTGACAAAGTTCTGTGCTATTTACCACACTGCCAGTAAGAAGAAGAAGAGTATTTGTATAACCTTATCAATGACAGACATTCTCTGTTCAATAGTGTATCATCCTTGTGGCAGAAAGAACAGACTGTCACCTTCCCAATAAAATGGATTTAACCCAATGGAGGAGAATTGGGTTAAAGTAGACAAAAAAAAAAAAAAAAGCTTTATTTGAGAGGTCTGTTTTTTAACTAATTCATTTTTTATTGAAGGATAATTGCTTTATAGAATTTTACTGTTTCCTGTAGAGGGTTCATTTTTTAAAGCAATACAGCTTATATCGAAAGCATCTGAAAGTAATCCAGGGAAAGTAACTGGATGTACTGGTGCAGAAGGAGGTCAGTGCAGCTTTGAGCAACTGGATTTCCCCTTTTGCCTCACCTTCATGTTACCTATCATGTTGAAAGCATTGCTGTAGGAGGCAGCTTTCTCATTATTCTCCCACTGGTTATCATATACGTGATGTTGGGCATATCCTTATGTTGAGCCTCATCCCTATTCAGAGTGAATGATATCTTACTTGCCCAAGTACAAGGAATTGGACCTCATGATCTCCAAGTTATTTTTTAATTTAAATATTTATAAATGCATAAGATGAATACAATTTTAAATTTAGAAGACATATAGATATATTTAGCTTTGATAAATCAAATTATATATTGTCTATAACTTTCACAGAAATATATAAATAGGCTTGTGATGTTAACAAATATATGCTAGCATTGGAGAGTACAAAAACATTTTTCAAAAATCTTCAAACAAAAGAATATGTGTAAATGAGTCTAAGAATAGCTGCTTTCAATTAGAATTATTCTAATAATACATATTAAAAATAAATATTTTTATATGACATGTTTTACATGCACAATCTCACCTAATCTCAGGGTCCTATCAGACCATTCCATTACAATTCACAGAAAGAAATCTATTTGCAACAAATAAAAATAAATATTTGTATATGACATGTTTACATGTACAATCTTCCCTAATCTCAGGGTCCTATCAGAGCATTCCATTACAATTCACAAAAAGAAATCTATTTGCAATAAATATCATTGTAATAGATTTCTCCAACTGTTAAACAGTTAAAAAGAAATTAAAATAATTACTAGTCACATTTCAAAAGGAATGAAGTGATTATGAAATACATTGAATAGACTATTCCACATAATAGAGCAGAAAAATTAAGCCCTTTAGCTTTTGTTTCTATTNGCCTGGTGTGCTGCAGTTCACTGGGTTGCAAAGAGTCAAACATGTCTTAGGGACTGAACAAAAACAATAGGGAAGTGCAGTGGACTTTTTATATCAAAAACTTTAATCAGATTGATTATTACTGATTTTTTTCCCCTACATGGTAACTACTGAAAAGGGACATAGTCAAATCAACATGGACAAGGAAGGAAAGTGAAGAAACCTAAATTCTAGGCAAAGCCACATCCCTGCCTCTCTTCTGCCTCAGTTTTCTAGACTCTCAAGGCCTAGTTACCTGATTTCATTAAGGTGTTTGAAGTCTCACAGCAAAATATCTAAAACCTCCAAATGAGCATTATTGCTTCCTTACATTGTTTCCCTCAATCAAATGACTTTGAGAATTCTTAATTTTCAATTTTCTCAACATTTACTTCAGAATCAAACATTTATTACAGTTCACAGAGCTGAACATATAAGTAAGTTATCAAAGACAAAAATGTACTTCAATCAATCCTACTCCTCATTACCAGATAATTCAGGGGACAGTTTATACAAGTGTCTAGAACTTGCCAAGACTATGATGTTCAAAGACCATATCTTGCAGCCTTTGTGGACAGGGGTCCCAAGGGACTGCTTCATTTTTTGGCAGGTGCGTAAAAATGGATTATCATTGTCTGGTATCTGAGAGAACTGGAATGGTAACTTTTTTGTAAAGTTACATTGGAGGCTTAGTTTGCATTCAAAATATTTATAGCTATTCTAGGATGGTCTGAATCCTTAAAAATTATTAAATTTATATATTTTCCAGACTCAAGTGTAGTAATAATTTTCCATCTTTTTACATTTTAACAAGCCAACAAGATACTATTTTATTGTTCAGGAAAGATGTTCTTGAGTTTTCATATCAGTGAACTGAAGAACTTAGGGGAAAACAAGCAGATTGATTCATTTCATAAACTAAAGTAAGTAGCATATCACATATTGCAACAGATTTTTAGACACTACATATCTTGAAATAATTATAGATTCACAAGTAGTTATAAAAAAAAATGTACAGGAAGGTCCTGAGTTCTGTGCAGCTTTTCCCTCTCTTCCCCTGTTGTTAATCCTTAGCATCTTGAATAGCTATAGAATTCTAAAATCCATAAATGGTATTGGTACAGTCTAGAGAGTTTACACAAATTTCAATACATTGCATGCTCTCATTTGTGGAGTGTGTGTGTACTTCATTACAACTTTATCACATGTGAAGTATCATGTAGGGTTTCCCAGGTGGCTCAGTGGTAAAGAAGCTGCCTGCCAATGCAGGAGACACAGGTTTGATCCCTTATGGAGAAATTCCCCTGGAGAAGGCAATGGCAACCCATTCCAGTATGCTTGCTTGGGAAATCCCATGGACAGAGGAGCCTGGTGGGCTACAGCCCAAGGGGCCACAAAAGAGTCAGACACAACTTATTGACTAAACAACAACAGATATCATGAAACTACCACCCCAGTCAAGTGCAGAATTGTTCCATCATCAGAAGGCATCATCACACTACCCTTTTTAGCCTCCTCTAACATTTTATAATATTTTAAGTCTAATCTCCAAAAGCTATTAATCTGTTTTCCATCTCAATAATTACATTATTTCAAGTTCAGTTCAGTTCAGTTGCTCAGTTGTGTCCGAGTCTCTGTGACCCCATGAATCGCAGCATGCCAGGCCTCCCTGTTCATCACTATCTCTCGGAGTTCACTCAACTCACGTCCATCGAGTCCGTGATGCCATCCAGCCATCTCATCCTCTGTCGTCCCCTTCTCCTCCTGCCTCCAATCCCTCCCAACATCAGAGTCTTTTCCAATGAGTCAACTCTTTGCATGAGGTGGCCAAAGTACTGGAGTTTCAGCTTTAGCATCATTCCTTCCAAAGAAATCCCAGGGCTGATCTCCTTCAGAATGGACTGGCTGGATCTCCTTGCAGTCCAAGGGACTCTCAAGAGTCTTCTCCAACACCACAGTTCAAAAGCATCAATTCTTCGGTGCTCAGCCTTCTTCACAGTCCAACTCTCACATCTATANAATATAATCAGTCTGATTTCGGTGTTGACTATCTGGTTATGTCCATGTGTAGAGTCTTCTCTTGTGTTGTTGGAAGAGGATGTTTGCTTGGCTTTTCACTAAGCATACGTCCCTCTAGAGGTTTGTCTAAGTTGTTGCATATATTCCTCTGCAATGCTGAACTGCTATTTATGGTGTGGATTTATCATAATTAGTTTACCTATTCAGCCACTGAAGAATATCTGGGTTGTTTCCAGTTCGGGATATTGTAAATGATACCAATGTTGACTTATTTGTAAAGGTTTTTTTAAAATTAATTACTTTATTTAAATTTACAATATTGTATTGGTTTTGCCATACATGGACTTGAATCTGCCACGGGTGTACATGTGTTCCCCATCCTGAATCCCCTCTTTCACACCCCTCCCCACCCCATCCCTCTAGGTCATCCCAGTGCATCATCGCCCAGCACCCTGTAACATGCATTGAACCTGGACTCGCAATTCGTTTCACATGTGATAATTTACATGTTTCAATGTAAAGGTTTTTAAGTATGCATGTCTTTTTAATTTCTTTGGGATAAGTGAGCAAGACTGCAACTACTGGGTCATCTGTTAAATTCACTTTCAATTTATAAAAAAAACAAAATATTTTTTCAGAATGGCCATACATTTTAAATTCTCATCAGAAATGCTGAGTGATCCATTTCTATGTATTCTAACCAAGTTTTGAAGTATTATTATCTTTAATTTTAGCTATTCCAATTGGTATATGAAAGTGAAAGTGTTTGTCACTCAGCCATGTCTGACTCTGCAACCCCATGGACTATAGCACCCTAGGCTCCTCTGTCCATGACATTCTCCAGGTAAGAATACTAGAGTGGGGATCCATTCCCTTCTCCAAGGTATCGTCCAGCCCAGGCATCGAACCTGGGTCTTCTGCATTGCAGGCATTTTCTTTACCATCTGAGTCATGAGGGAAGCCCCAGTTGATGTATAGTATTAAAATAACTCATACTGGCTTTATTTCCCACTTCTTTAATGGTCAGTTTTTTGAAGAACTTTTTTATATTCTTAATTTCCATTTATATATGTTCTTCATTATGTCTGTGGGTATTTCTTACTCATTTTCTATCTAGGGTGTTTATATTTTCACTATTGAACTTTAGAAGTTCTTTATAAATGCTGTATACAGGCCTTTTATCAGATATGTCATTTATTTTACAAATATTTCTCCCAGTCTGTAGCTCGTCTTTTCATTCTCTTAAGATGGTCTTTTATAGACCAAAGCCATATTGATGAGGTCCAATTTATCTATGGTTCCTTTTATGAATTGTGCTTTTGGAGTCAAGTCTAAAGACTGTTCACCTAGTCCTAAGTCCCAAAAGATATAAAATTGTTCTAGCACCATTTTTCAAAATAAAGTTACTCTTCTCTATTAAGTTCTTTTGCACTGTTTATAAAAATAAGCCTGGCATATTTTTGTGGGTGTATTTCTATATTCTTTTTCTTTTCCACTGACCTATGTGTCTGTCCTTTGTCCCACTGCCTTGGTTGGTGTATCTTCATATTAAGCCTAAAATAAGGAAGGGTGATTATTTTCACCTTATTCTTTTTCAAAGTTGTTTTAGCTATTCTGCTTCTGTGACTTTCCATATAAATCTTGAAGCAAATTTTCTATATCTACAAGAAACTTGTGCACAGCAAGTGATAGGAATTATGTTACACTATTAGATTTGCAGATATTTTGCATTTGTACTATGTTGATTCTTCTTGTCAATGAACAAGCTATGTGTCTCCAGTTATTATATCCCCTTTGATGTTCTTCATCACATTTGATAGTTTTCAGCATATGAATGATGACATGTTTTACTGGATTTATAACTATTTAAATTTTTTATTAATACCTACTGATTACTTTTGCAATCAGATGAGCCAATTCCTTATAATCTCTCTCTTCTTCTTACTGTTGTATGTATATATATCTTCTATTTCTCTGAAGACAGCGATTAATATGATAGTTTACAAATAGTGTGTGCACGCTAAGTTGCTTCAGTCACATCTGACTCTTTGCGACCCTGTGAACTGTGGCCTAGCAGTCTCCTCCATCCATGAGATGCTCCAGGCAAGAATACAGGAGTGGGTTGCCACGCCTCCAGCCCTCCTCCAGCCACAAACAGATATTTTCTTATATTTATTATAGTATGACATTCACTATAAATATATTGTGAGGAGTAAATGTATATTCATTGGTAAGCTAATTGATCTGTGCCCTTTTCACTTTTCTCTGCTCACACAAACTCTGGTTCTTAAAGAGAAATATCTAAAATGCATTATCCCTCAAGTTAGACAAGACATGTGTTTAATGACTCCAAGCTTCTTGATATTATCCATGTATTTGCAATTCATTCTGATACTTTAAAAATTAAGCTATTGACATTTCCCATCTTCACAAACAGATCACAATTTTATTATTTTCTTAGCACAACACTAACATAATCTGCTGCAATGATTCTATATTGTATAAATAGCATATTTAATTAATATGTTTAAATATACATCTTTTAATAGCTGATATTCTCAAAACATGCTGACTCAGGATATTTTGGAAATGTTCAAAAATCAGAATTATACTCCTTTATTTTGTATGGTATCTACTAGAGCAACTCTGAATAAATAAATATTACTTATATATGTTCATTGTATACTGATATTTTTAGGCTGTTACGACTGACCCATATATTTTTTAAATGCTCCTAGACTCTGAGAAATACTTAATTTCCATATGAAGAATGTAAATCTAGCAAATTTAAAGCACAATTGAATTTGGTATTAGAAGTGCAAACAGATGTAATGGTCACCATAACCATTCACCAGGAAGACCTGCTTGACAGATATATTAAGTATTTTGCAGAAGTATATCATCAAAATAGAAGGTACAATAAATACGTGACCACACAAAGTAATTAGCCTCCAATTAAATAAATTTCAGTTAAAAAAAATACATTACAACTGTAAGTGGTCCACTGTAAATCAGGCAGCAACCTATATACCAGACACACGGTATAAAAGTAATGGAGAATACATTTTTACTGTTCTTTTGGTATGGCTCAATTGTAGGATTTACTTTATTTCCAAAGTCTAAGAACTATCTATTTCAACTTTTGAATGTTGAGAAATAAAGTTCTTTTGAGTCAGGCTGAGGTTGTAATCGCACAGGAAAGCCAACCAGTTAAAATCTATAACCAGTTAAAGTTTAGTGTTAGGCAAATTTCAGATTGAAACAATTCTGTTTCTGGAATTTAGAACATAGATTTCAAGTCCTGGAAAAGTAAACAGAAGTGACCAAGTAAAGCGTGAAAGGCATGTCACACATGAGGCCACCAACTGCAAAGGGAGATATAGTGGCCTTTATGTGGCAATCTTGGATATGCTGCTCTGAACCCCATTCAAGGAATAATTTTCTGTTCAACTTCAGAGCAGTTAGCTGATAACATCTAGGAGTCAGTACTTTAAAAATCTTCCTCAGTGTTTGAGTTTCTTGTCATGATTAAAATTCCTTTAGATCTCCTTAGTCTGATGACTTTTTCTTTGTCCTTCAAGTCTTGTATCTTTCAAAAATGTTTCTTTGGCTTGCACATTAATCTAGGACTTCTGCTGTGGATTTTTGCCCTTTGTTTGTATCCCAGTTTTCACATATAACAGGCTGACAACTGTGAGTTTGTATCCTATCCTAAACTTGTGGTATAACCTAACCCTGAAGGTAAAAGACATATCTTGTCAGGAACCCAGAAAAAGGCTTGCCATAGTTAAACATTCATACAAATGATCATATTTATTTATCATCAAATTGTCAACAAAGCAAACAATAACAGAAATCCTAGTGTAAAATCCATACTGTATAAACTCTTTCCTCTCTTTAGTTGTCATTATTTAGTCACTAAGTAGTGTCCAGATCTTTTGCAACCCCATGGACTGGTGCCTGTCAGGCTCCTCTCTCCATAGAATTTCCCAGGTAAGAATATTGGAGCAGGTTGTCATTTCCTTCTTAAGGGATATCTTCCTGAACCAGGTATTGAACCTGTGTCTCCTGCATTGGCAGGCAGATTCTTTACTGCTCAGCCACCTTGGCAGTCAACGTAGCATCACTAGTTCTAGGACATTTCTCTGTACTATTCTTATTCCTTTATTTGCCAAATACAGAAGTTTCTTACTCCACAGATATCCATGTAACTTGTTTCTCCTAATATCCAGCAAAGCAGGGTACCTTAGTCAAGGACAAAGCATACTGAGAAGAGTACTTGTGGCACACACAGGCATACTTTTTCCAGATAAATTGTGAAAATGAGGATTCTATAACCAAGGCAATTCTCCAGCTTTGAATACACTCTGTGTTATCACTTCAACACTTTCATAAAAGAAAGAGCTTCTAAGAGTTAAGATATATTACAAAAATGGGAACCCTGCAGTCTAACTAGAGCCATCCCTCAGTACCCAGAACCTGCGTAGATATCAAAATCTGTGAATACTCAAGTCCCACAGTCTGCTATCTATATCTGTGGTTCTGTTCAGATTCAACCAGTTCCAGATTATGTAGTACTGTAGCTTTACTGATAATAATAAAATAATCCACATATAAGTGAACTCACACAGCTCAAACTCGTGTGAGTCACACATCAACAGTACTAAATCTATAAGCCTATTTAGTGATTAGAGGTGGAGAAGGCAATGGCACCCCACTCCAGTACTCTTGCCTGGAAAATCCCATCGACGGAGGAGCCTGGAAGGCTTTAGTCCATAGGGTCACTGAGGGTCTGACGCGACTGAGCACCTTCACTTTCACTTTTCACTTTCACGCATTGGAGAGGGAAATGGCAACCCACTCCAGTGTTCTTGCCTGGAGAATCTCAGGGACTGGGGAGCCTGGTGGGCTGCTATGGGGTCGCACAGAGTTGGACACAACTGAAGTGACTTAGCAGCAGCAGCAGTGATCAGAGGGGCTTCCCAGGTGGCGCTAGAGGTAAAGAACCTGCCTGCCAGTACAGGAGACACAGTGGACATGTTTTCAATCCCTGGGTCAGGAAGAGTTTCTAAAGTAGGAAATGCCAACTCACGCCAGTATTTTTGCCTGGAAAGCCATGGACAGAGTCTGGCAGGCTCAGTCCGTGGGGCCGCGAAGAGCCAGACATGACTAAGGGACTGAACACACACAATGATTTGAATGCTGAGGCTATGTGCGACAAAAATGATAGAAATATACGGTGGGAAAAAACCTATTTTATGTTGAACACATTTCCTATAAACTTTTAGCAACTTTTAATACTTTCCCTTAAGTGGCTATAGCATGAGAGATATTTGTAATATTATGGGGAAAAAATGAAATTTTGAAACAACATTCATGAGTTTAAATCTCAGCTAGGTATCCAGTTAGTTGTGTGGCATTGTTCAAAACTTTAATCACTCTAGAATTTAACTTCTGTAAATGAATGTTAGTAACTGGTAAAGATATTGCATACATATTTAAAATATATAGATGAAATAAATGAAAGAAGATAGCAATATAATAAGCATTTAATAAGTATTAATTGATCCTAATCTAGCTTTTTCAACTTAAGTTTTAGGTGTAAACAATAATATTTAGAGAATATTTAGACTAACAGCTAAAAAAAAAAAGTGGATATAACCATCATTTGAGCCACAAGGGAGAAAATAAAAACACTTGGTCTAGATTTCAAATGCAATGTTTCCATTTAATATAAATTTAAAATCTCAGAATATTGTCCTTTTCATTTTACCAAATAATGTTTAACAGGGTTTCCCTGGTGGCTCAGAGGTTAAAGGGTCTGCCTGCAAGGCACCTGGGTTCAATCCCTGGGTCGGGAAGATCCTCTGGAGAAGGAAATGGCAACCCANCTGTGAACTGTGGCCTAGCAGTCTCCTCCATCCATGAGATGCTCCAGGCAAGAATACAGGAGTGGGTTGCCACGCCTCCAGCCCTCCTCCAGCCACAAACAGATATTTTCTTATATTTATTATAGTATGACATTCACTATAAATATATTGTGAGGAGTAAATGTATATTCATTGGTAAGCTAATTGATCTGTGCCCTTTTCACTTTTCTCTGCTCACACAAACTCTGGTTCTTAAAGAGAAATATCTAAAATGCATTATCCCTCAAGTTAGACAAGACATGTGTTTAATGACTCCAAGCTTCTTGATATTATCCATGTATTTGCAATTCATTCTGATACTTTAAAAATTAAGCTATTGACATTTCCCATCTTCACAAACAGATCACAATTTTATTATTTTCTTAGCACAACACTAACATAATCTGCTGCAATGATTCTATATTGTATAAATAGCATATTTAATTAATATGTTTAAATATACATCTTTTAATAGCTGATATTCTCAAAACATGCTGACTCAGGATATTTTGGAAATGTTCAAAAATCAGAATTATACTCCTTTATTTTGTATGGTATCTACTAGAGCAACTCTGAATAAATAAATATTACTTATATTGTTCATTGTATACTGATATTTTTAGGCTGTTACGACTGACCCATATATTTTTTATTTTTTATTTTTATTTTTTTTTTTTTGACCCATATATTTTTTAAATGCTCCTAGACTCTGAGAAATACTTAATTTCCATGTGAAGAATGTAAATCTAGCAAATTTAAAGCACAATTGAATTTGGTATTAGAAGTGCAAACAGATGTAATGGTCACCATAACCATTCACCAGGAAGACCTGCTTGACAGATATATTAAGTATTTTGCAGAAGTATATCATCAAAATAGAAGGTACAATAAATACGTGACCACACAAAGTAATTAGCCTCCAATTAAATAAATTTCAGTTAAAAAAAATACATTACAACTGTAAGTGGTCCACTGTAAATCAGGCAGCAACCTATATACCAGACACACGGTATAAAAGTAATGGAGAATACATTTTTACTGTTCTTTTGGTATGGCTCAATTGTAGGATTTACTTTATTTCCAAAGTCTAAGAACTATCTATTTCAACTTTTGAATGTTGAGAAATAAAGTTCTTTTGAGTCAGGCTGAGGTTGTAATCGCACAGGAAAGCCAACCAGTTAAAATCTATAACCAGTTAAAGTTTAGTGTTAGGCAAATTTCAGATTGAAACAATTCTGTTTCTGGAATTTAGAACATAGATTTCAAGTCCTGGAAAAGTAAACAGAAGTGACCAAGTAAAGCGTGAAAGGCATGTCACACATGAGGCCACCAACTGCAAAGGGAGATATAGTGGCCTTTATGTGGCAATCTTGGATATGCTGCTCTGAACCCCATCCAAGGAATAATTTTCTGTTCAACTTCAGAGCAGTTAGCTGATAACATCTAGGAGTCAGTACTTTAAAAATCTTCCTCAGTGTTTGAGTTTCTTGTCATGATTAAAATTCCTTTAGATCTCCTTAGTCTGATGACTTTTTCTTTGTCCTTCAAGTCTTGTATCTTTCAAAAATGTTTCTTTGGCTTGCACATTAATCTAGGACTTCTGCTGTGGATTTTTGCCCTTTGTTTGTATCCCAGTTTTCACATATAACAGGCTGACAACTGTGAGTTTGTATCCTATCCTAAACTTGTGGTATAACCTAACCCTGAAGGTAAAAGACATATCTTGTCAGGAACCCAGAAAAAGGCTTGCCATAGTTAAACATTCATACAAATGATCATATTTATTTATCATCAAATTGTCAACAAAGCAAACAATAACAGAAATCCTAGTGTAAAATCCATACTGTATAAACTCTTTCCTCTCTTTAGTTGTCATTATTTAGTCACTAAGTAGTGTCCAGATCTTTTGCAACCCCATGGACTGGTGCCTGTCAGGCTCCTCTCTCCATAGAATTTCCCAGGTAAGAATATTGGAGCAGGTTGTCATTTCCTTCTTAAGGGATATCTTCCTGAACCAGGTATTGAACCTGTGTCTCCTGCATTGGCAGGCAGATTCTTTACTGCTCAGCCACCTTGGCAGTCAACGTAGCATCACTAGTTCTAGGACATTTCTCTGTACTATTCTTATTCCTTTATTTGCCAAATACAGAAGTTTCTTACTCCACAGATATCCATGTAACTTGTTTCTCCTAATATCCAGCAAAGCAGGGTACCTTAGTCAAGGACAAAGCATACTGAGAAGAGTACTTGTGGCACACACAGGCATACTTTTTCCAGATAAATTGTGAAAATGAGGATTCTATAACCAAGGCAATTCTCCAGCTTTGAATACACTCTGTGTTATCACTTCAACACTTTCATAAAAGAAAGAGCTTCTAAGAGTTAAGATATATTACAAAAATGGGAACCCTGCAGTCTAACTAGAGCCATCCCTCAGTACCCAGAACCTGCATAGATATCAAAATCTGTGAATACTCAAGTCCCACAGTCTGCTATCTATATCTGTGGTTCTGTTCAGATTCAACCAGTTCCAGATTATGTAGTACTGTAGCTTTACTGATAATAATAAAATAATCCACATATAAGTGAACTCACACAGCTCAAACTCGTGTGAGTCACACATCAACAGTACTAAATCTATAAGCCTATTTAGTGATTAGAGGTGGAGAAGGCAATGGCACCCCACTCCAGTACTCTTGCCTGGAAAATCCCATCGACGGAGGAGCCTGGAAGGCTTTAGTCCATAGGGTCACTGAGGGTCTGACGCGACTGAGCACCTTCACTTTCACTTTTCACTTTCACGCATTGGAGAGGGAAATGGCAACCCACTCCAGTGTTCTTGCCTGGAGAATCTCAGGGACTGGGGAGCCTGGTGGGCTGCTATGGGGTCGCACAGAGTTGGACACAACTGAAGTGACTTAGCAGCAGCAGCAGTGATCAGAGGGGCTTCCCAGGTGGTGCTAGAGGTAAAGAACCTGCCTGCCAGTACAGGAGACACAGTGGACATGTTTTCAATCCCTGGGTCAGGAAGAGTTTCTAAAGTAGGAAATGCCAACTCACGCCAGTATTTTTGCCTGGAAAGCCATGGACAGAGTCTGGCAGGCTCAGTCCGTGGGGCCGCGAAGAGCCAGACATGACTAAGGGACTGAACGCACACAATGATTTGAATGCTGAGGCTATGTGCGACAAAAATGATAGAAATATACGGTGGGGAAAAACCTATTTTATGTTGAACACATTTCCTATAAACTTTTAGCAACTTTTAATACTTTCCCTTAAGTGGCTATAGCATGAGAGATATTTGTAATATTATGGGGAAAAAATGAAATTTTGAAACAACATTCATGAGTTTAAATCTCAGCTAGGTATCCAGTTAGTTGTGTGGCATTGTTCAAAACTTTAATCACTCTAGAATTTAACTTCTGTAAATGAATGTTAGTAACTGGTAAAGATATTGCATACATATTTAAAATATATAGATGAAATAAATGAAAGAAGATAGCAATATAATAAGCATTTAATAAGTATTAATTGATCCTAATCTAGCTTTTTCAACTTAAGTTTTAGGTGTAAACAATAATATTTAGAGAATATTTAGACTAACAGCTAAAAAAAAAAAGTGGATATAACCATCATTTGAGCCACAAGGGAGAAAATAAAAACACTTGGTCTAGATTTCAAATGCAATGTTTCCATTTAATATAAATTTAAAATCTCAGAATATTGTCCTTTTCATTTTACCAAATAATGTTTAACAGGGTTTCCCTGGTGGCTCAGAGGTTAAAGGGTCTGCCTGCAAGGCACCTGGGTTCAATCCCTGGGTCGGGAAGATCCTCTGGAGAAGGAAATGGCAACCCACACCAGTATTCTTGCCTGGAGAATCCCATGGACAGAGGAGCTTGGTAGGCTACAGTCCACGGGGTCGCAAAGAGTTGGACACGACTGAGCGAGTTCACTTTCACTTTATGTTTAACAGAAAATTATATCATAAACAATCTCATAGTAACATTTACACTTTAACTGGCAACACAAGATTGTTTCACTTTGCAATGAACTATAACACTGTGATAAAATTTAATTTCAAACTTACCAACTTAAAATTCATGATCATTTAGACTAGAAGTTTGAGTCATCTATGAATAAATCTATCATGTATCCTAATCTTCTTTTGTTGTTGGTACTGTGATATGGAACAGTCATGAGATTTTGTTATCTCTAAAATGGAATTATAACATCTGAACATAAGGTTGTTAACATGATTCAATAAAAGTATGTGTGTGACAATGCTTTGCAAGTAAAGCATATTTGAGAGTTTGTCTTTATTATATTCAGAATGTTGGGATTAAAGGGAAGAGAGGAGAGTGACTCCTGGTTGAGGTTCAAGGGAAAGAAGAGAAAGATGTCAGGCTATACATCTCATCCTTATATACTGTCAGTGAAGTCTGCTGTATGGCACCTGTGCCATAGTATATGTGCCCTTTCCCATGGCCCACAAGACATCCCAAAAGTAATCATTGGGATTAACCTGGGTTTACCTCCTCCAGGAGGAGACTTGTCAAAGAGTATATTTCTGAAAGTAAAACAAGTCACTCACTTGGCATAAGGAAAATTTAGACACATTAGTATTGCCCTTATGAATTACTTTTGCAACTACAACTTTCTGAATTTTATTCTGAAGCTGTATACTTCTAGAACAAGATAAATTGTTCTTAGGGGAAAGGGATACAAATGAGACAGGCAAACAGTTAACTTTACAACATGACTGCAAAGCAAAATAGCTATTGGTGCAGACTTGAGAGTGGCACTCACTGTTCTAAAACAGTTATGGTGGTTTAAATGGTGATGATTTTGTTCATAGCCACTTTCCCCTTGAATTACTCCAATGCATTTTTAAAACTGCCACACTGAAAGATATTAATGGTGCAACAAATTGACTAGTATTATGGGAATGTATCTATTATTTTTATGGGCATATTTAATTGTATGTGTTTCTTTAAGTTTCTAATTAAAACCAGCAGTAAAAATTATGTCTTCGTGTTTAAGCCTACATTTTTAGAGTTAAACATACCTCATAATTAGCACTAATATAAAGAGAGTTCAGAAAGAAATAATGCTAATACATTAAAGTGGATTGGAAGTCCTATTATTAGTCTTATTATTAACATAGACCCTTGTCAGCAGGAAAACTGAAACCTACTCCATGTGGAATATATGCTGCTTCAGTTTCTTTCACACATTTTCTGATGTTATAGGCTAAATGTGAGATCAGGACATAAATGGTGGCATGATCCCAGAGGGGAGAGTTTACCTGTTCGACTGTATTTAATACTACACTGAACATTACATGTTTTAAATACTATCTCAAGAATTTACTAAGATTCAAACTAAAAATTCACACATTTCTCCAGACTAGTATGATAATTCATCAAATAGTGATTTCTAACTATTCTTACTTAGTGTTAGGCAGTCACTAATTACAAGAGAGTTCTCAGAGTCTCTTAGGGACAGTTCCACACTTCACATTTCCAGTGGCAAACTGTATTTGACATTTAATTTAAAACCCAAGATACCATAACATGAAATCTTCTATGTCATTAATGACATAGCATGAAGGTATTCTCCCACCTCCTTGTTGCCTGAGGCTACCTGTTATTTCCAGAAGTCTCATTACTGCAACATCATGCACATGGGGTAGTGCATTCCTAACACACGTGTATAGCCTGATCACTCGGCATGCTTGGTTATACACCTCTCATAAACCTGCTTGTCAGCAAAAAACCTAGGACAACATGAAC
The DNA here is from genome assembly GCA_006410735.1 of Raphicerus campestris. Taxonomy (NCBI): domain Eukaryota; kingdom Metazoa; phylum Chordata; class Mammalia; order Artiodactyla; family Bovidae; genus Raphicerus; species Raphicerus campestris. Next base: position 228,659 of record SJYW01043517.1, on the reverse strand, counting down.
TCTTCAGGCAGTAAGTTATTAATTGAGTTTTTCATTGTGCTGGTAGTAGTGATGTCAGTGATTATGTTTTATGTTTAAAGAGAATGAAAAGGCACAGACAATTATAAAAAAAAAAGAGTGGAGTGATTGATCATATAAATATCCTGCTTTGTTTGTGACTATTTTCTATTATATCATTAAGAGCCAGATTTTTCTTTGAATTCCTTCTCAGCGAGTTTAGTTCTTTATGGTTGTGATCTGGTTGAAATATGACATTTGAACCAGAGAGGTGTAAGTTCAATACCTGAAGTATTACTAACTGTAAATCCTTCAGGATTTTACTGCACCCCTTTAAGAGTATTTATTTTCTTATGTAAGGATACATATAATTCTGTGAATGTTTTCAAAAATTCTGTACTAATAAGAACATCTCAAGTTAAATTTATGAATTGAGGATCATACTTTCCTAAGTAGCACAGGATAGTAGTTAAGAGTTCATGCTGTGGGTGAGAATGCCCAGATTTGAATTTCAACTCTATTCTTTTCTAGTAACTAAACCTTGGACAACTTATCTAAAATCTCTGAGTAAGGCTAGCACTAGCCAGTGTGGCTACTGAGCACTTGAAATGTGGTCAGAACGTATTGAGATATTCTATAAGTGTAAAATAAACACTGGATTCCAATGACTGTATGAAAAAAGAAATGTAAAACAATGCAGCATATTTACTATATATTGAAATAATTATATTTTAAACTTCAGATATTGGATGCCTGTATTTTCTTTGGTATGTTTTATTTAAATAATTTCATTTGTTTTTTACTTAAAAAATGTGACTAATAGAAAAATTAAAATTACATATATGTCTTGCTTTTGTGACTTATTTTATATTTCTACTGGGCAGTGCTTCTTTAAGCCTTTTCTTTTCCCATCTGTAAAACTTATTTTATAACAATAATTTTTCTAAAGAGTTTCAATCAGTATTAACAATATCATGCATGAAAAAAAATCACAGTGCTTACAACACAGTAGCTATTAGAACACATCTTATAGTTCATCATTTCCTCCTCCATGTGGGAGGGAGAGCAATTCCCCTAAATTATGAGGGAAATTGTGTTTACTGCATTCTTCTAGTTCATATCCTTAGAATAGAAAGCACAAGTATTGTTTATCTGCAAAGTTTTCATCCTACATGCTGTATCTATAAATTTAATATCTTATTGAGTTTGCTTATTTATTAGTCTGTCTTTTTAAATTGAAGAATAGTTGATTTACAACACTATATTAGTTTCAGGTGAACAGCACAGTATTCGATGTGTTTACAGATTATACTCTATTAAATGTTATTATAAGATACTGGCTATAATTCCCTGTACTATACAATATATCTCACTGTTTATCTCTGTAGCACATAGTAGTTTGCATCTCTTAATTCCATACCCCTAACCTGCCCCTTCCCTTCCCACCTTTCTCTGATAACCACTACTCTTTTTATTTTTCTATATTTGTAACTCTGTTTCTGTTATATACATTTGTTTGTATTATTATTATTGATTTAGACCATTTTAAAAAAAATTTATTGAATTTGTTACAATATTGCTTCTATTTTCTTTTAGTAGTTTGGTTTTCTGGCCACCAGTTCAGTTCAGTTCAGTCACTCAGTCGTGTGTCCGATCCTTTGCGACCCCATGCATCGCAGCACGCCAGGCCTCCCTGTCCATCACCAACTCCCGGAGTTCACCCAAACTCATGTGCATTGAGTCGGTGATGCCATCCAGCCATCTCATCTCTGTCATCCCCTTCTCCTTCTGCCCCCAATCCCTCCCAGCATCAGTCTTTTCCAATGAGTCGACTCTTTGCATGAGGTGGACAAAGTATTGGAGTTTCAGCTTCAGCATCAGTCCTTCCATTGTACACCCAGGACTGGTCTCCTTTAGGATGGACTGGTTGAATCTCTTTGCAATCCAAGGGACTCGCAAGTCTTCTCCAGCACCACAGTTCAAAAGCATCAGTTCTTCGGTGCTCAGCTTTCTTCACAGTACACCAACTAGGAATCAAACCCACACTCCTTGCATTAGAGGTGAAGTCTTAACAACTGGACTGCCAGGGAAGTCCCTGTATTATATTTTAGAATCCACATATAAATTATATATATGTCTTTACTTGTATAACTTATCTTACTAAGCATGATATTCTCTAAATCCATCCATGATGCTGCAAATGACAGAATTTCATTGTTTTTATGGCTTATAGTCCATTATATACATATCATGTCTTCTCAATTCATTTGTCTGTTGATGGACACTTGGGTTGCTTTCATATCTTGGCCACCATAAATAGTGATTCTACCAAACTATTCCAAAAAATTGAAGAGTATGGAACTCTCCAAAATTTATTCTATAAGGCCAATATAAGGCCACCCTAATACCCAAATCAGAGAAAGATACTCCAAAGGGGAAAAAAAAATAGGCCAATATATTTAATGAATATACATGCAAAAATTCTTAACAAAATATTGGCAAACTGAATCTAACAATGTATAAAAACGATTATACATCATCATCAACTTGGATTTATTCCAGAGACACAGGATGGTTCAGCATATATGAATCAATCAATGTGATGCAACACATTAACAGAAGGAAGGAATAAAAATCACATGATCATCTCATATACAGGAATAGCATTTGACAAAATTCAACATCACTCATGATGAAAACTACTGTCAAATGGGTAAAGAGGAAAAATGCTGCTGTTGTTTAGTCATTAATCCATGTTCAACTCTTTTGCAACCCATTGGACTATAGCCAGCCACGCTCCTCTGTCCATGGGATTTTCCAGGCAAGGATACTGCAGTGGGTTGGCATTTCCTTTTCCAGGAGATCTTCCCAACCCAGGGATTGACTGCCACTCTCACTGCTTCTATTTAGCATCGTATTGAAAATCCTAGCTACAGCAATCATATAAAGATGTGTATAAGAGACAGGTAGTTAAGAGTTCNGCAGTGGGTTGGCATTTCCTTTTCCAGGAGATCTTCCCAACCCAGGGATTGACTGCCACTCTCACTGCTTCTATTTAGCATCGTATTGAAAATCCTAGCTACAGCAATCATATAAGAAAAAGAAATAAAAGGCATCCAAATTGGAACAAATGAGATAAAACTGTCACTACTTTTAAATGATGTGATACTCATACAATCTGTTTTTATTTTTAAGATTCATAAGAGGTGAAAATATAACATGAATTTTAACATCTTCAGTACAGGGCTTTGTCTTTTCGGTTGTTCTGAAATAACTAATATTTGCATATTTGTTGTTACAGATTTTAGAATTCTTATATATATGCTGAAAGAAATACTGGTATTTAAAACTAAACATACTGGTTACCAATTACAGTATAAGGAGTTGATTTAAAGACTGATAGTCTACTTTATCTATTCAAATAATGCCCCCTAAATATAAGTAACTTGATAAATGCAATTATTACCTGATAATGTCACTTTAGAATAATTAGCTTCTGAGGTTGAAAGAAAGGCTTTACAGAGTCATCCCAGTAAATTCGTACCTATAAAATTATTCATCTAGATTCTATCAATCTCTCTCCCTGTCTCTCTTACACACATAAACATACATACTCATGTATGTGTGTGAATACACTCTTGTAAGTCTGTGTATATCCACACACACATACACACACTTACTCTCTGCTGACCTGTATATTCCATTTAATCTATAACTTGCCTTAGAATGTGGCTGATAATACTAATTTTTAAAGATTCAGTAACCGACAAACTATGACCTGATAAACTGGCCTAATTAAGTTTCATCTAATTGATTTTTTTTCTCTTTTATACTCTAAAGAAAAAAAAAAGGAGGAATTAAGTAGCTGAAAAATTTTAGTGAGTTAAAAACAATCCTAATGTTTGCTATTCTCAGTGTGTTTGGGCCTATCATATCTGGAAGGATTTATGTTCTGAAGGAAAATGAATGCAATCTAGAGAGATTAAATCTAATCTAGGGAACAGAGAAAGAAAGAGAAATAATACAGTTTTACAAAGATGGTATAATATTTCTGGCCACCTGAAAAATGCGTAATTTGCTGACTATTCAACTTCTATTACAACTGCCTAGTCCAGTTCACAGAGAAGGCAATGGCACGCCACTCTAGTACTCTTGTCTGGAAAATCCCATGGACAGAGAAGCCTGGTGGGCTGCAGTCCATGGGGCTGCACAGAGTTTGACATGACTGAAGCGACTTAGCAGCAGCATCAGCAGTTCAGTTCAACCTCACTTCTCTCTAGATCAGTTGTTCTTAATCTAGCTGTAAATTTGAATCCTCTGGGAAACTTCCAAAACATTCTCATCAAGAGACCAATTTATTCAAATCTCTGAAAAAGGAAGTTTCCAGGTTATTCTAACAGGATTTGCAGTGGTTTCTGACAACAATATTTTGAATGTCTCATTTTTTTTCTTCTATAACACCCACATTACTTTGCCAACAAAGGTCCGTCTAGTCAAGGCTATGGTTTTCCCAGTGGTCATGTATGGATGTGAGAGTTCAACTATAAAGAAAGCTGAGCACTGAAGAATTGATGCTTTTGAACTGTGATGTTGGAGAAGACTCTTGAGAGTCCCTTGGAATGCAAGGAGATCCAACCAGGATCTCAGGAAATCAGTTCTGAATGTTCATTGGAAGGACTGATGTTGAAACTGAAACTCCAGTACTTTGGCCACCTGATGCAAAGAGCTGACTCATTGGAAAAGACCCTTATGCTGGGAAAGACTGAAGGTAGGAGAAGGGGATGACAGAGGATGAGATGGTTGGATGGCATCACTGACTCGATGGACATGAGTTGAGTAAACTCCGGCAGTTGGTGATGGACAGGCAAGCCTGGCGTGCAGTAGTCCATGGGGTCGCAAAGAGTTGGACATGACTGAGTGACTGAACTCAACTGAACTGAACTGAACTGATAGCACCCCCAGAGGAAGGAATAGAATTAACATATAACTCTGTATTAGCAGCTCACATAAAACAAAACAAAACAAACAAAAAAAAAAACTAAGGCTGAACTTGTTTTCCTACTCCCATCTCCTTTTCTCTCACCCTCCATATTCAACATATTCACCAATTCTACATTTTCCCTCACTTTAGTCCCTTTAGTCCCATTAGTTCCATTGCTACCTAAAGGCTTATTCTATCCAAAAGAGGCTACTGTCCTCTTTTGCCTGGACTGCCACAAGTTCCTACAGTCTAGTCTTCCAGCATCGTCACTTGTATTCCTCTAGTTTGTAGTTCACAACATAGAGTAATATCTTCAAATATATTCACATCACAAAATTCATAAAATCCCTTTATAGGTTTTGGTAGACCATGCTGTACTATGTAGATACCAATGTAGGCCATGTTCAGCATCACGGCCCGTGACATTCTACATGGTATGGCATCTCACTACTTCCCAAACCTCAACACACTTCCTTTTATTCACTCCACTCTGGTGATTTAGACTTTTTTTCAGTTTTCTTTAACACAACTGGTTTCCTTTCAGTATACTACCTTTTGCATGCTTATTTAAATCTGAAATGCTTATATTTCTATTTTTCCATATCTTGTAGTCAACTTATCACTATTCAGGAAAGCCTTCATAGACAACTCCAATATGGGGAAGATTACTTTTCATATGATTATAGAACTTTAATCTTCTCCTGTAGAATAGTAACCCCAAATTAGCACTATACATTTATTACTGTGATATTCCAATTATGTAACAACTTGGAGAGTAATATAAAAAAATGTGATTAACTAATAAATAAAACATCAAATACATTCATTCTCTAAAAACACTTTTATATATATATGTGCATATGTGTGATTTTATTGGTAAACTGCCATTTACAAAGTGTCATGTGTAGTACAAATCGTTCACCAAATTATTCTAATAATGTCCATATTATTTGCTGATTTTTACAAAACATGTCTTGTGATCTTTTGTTTAAGCTAGCTATTATGAGCTAAATTAAATTCTTTTCTAAGCCATGACTTGAACATAGGGAATCATATAAAGTTTTTTGAATAACAATTCCATTAAAATGATAGTCATTCGTGACAATATCAATAAACAGAAAATTTATTTCTCTTTATATCAATAATACTTTGCATGATACTAAATCCTTTCAGTTCCTGCCAAATTACCAGCAATTACATTTAATTTGTTTTTAGCCCCTATAGTACCATACAATATATATTTAAAAATATATCCAATATCACTATCACTGACTAGGTTATAAACTCTATTTATTGGAACATCTTATTTCCTTAAGTTCAACTTAATCCTTAAGGTTAAATATATAAGGTAGAACAGTGTAGCAGTAAGCTCCAAGTTTTATTTACAAATTTATTTTGTTGTTGGCCAAGAGGGCAAGTNTCACTATCACTGACTAGGTGATAAACTCTATTTATTGGAACATCTTATTTCCTTAAGTTCAACTTAATCCTTAAGGTTAAATATATAAGGTAGAACAGTGTAGCAGTAAGCTCCAAGTTTTATTTACAAATTTATTTTGTTGTTGGCCAAGAGGGCAAGTACTTGATGGGTTTTAATAAACCCACTGCACTAAAAGGTAGAAATTAACAGAGATGGTGTAAAGAGGGACTTCTTATCAACCCCAGTTTTAATCTCCTTTCAGTCAAACCCTAGGGAACCCTCTCAGTGTCCACAGGGCTGGAAGTGCCTCCTTCCTCTGCTGCTTGCATGAAATCTAGACGGCCTGCTTTCTTGGTCTCTCTAGAGCCCTCAAAACCTAATATTCTAAGGAAGCTATAGCTTCCCTGCAGAGAAGGGAGTGGTGAGCTTGCTGGCTGGCAATGGCTGCCTGCACACGTTCGGGCTATATGAACTCTATCTTTTGGCTACTGGTGTTCTAGCATCCTCACCACAAAAGCTTCTTAACCAAACTAGGGGTGCAGAGATAAAATTTGAGCCAGCAATACTTTGCTGCANAGTTAAAGCAAACTTTATCTGTGAAAGGTGATCTTTTTTGTTGCTGTTAGCTTGAACATCTCTTCTCTAAAGAAAACAGTAACTAACTTTTCTTTCATCATTTGAAATGTTTACATATTACATGGAATTAGTATTACATTCATTTTCTTGGAAAAAATAAATAATGTTTAAATAAAATAACTTGAAATTTGTGTACATCAGGGAGTTTATAAAGTATGTTCACATAAAATATTCTGTATCAAACTTTAAAAGAATTTTGTGAGCCTGTGTGAGATTATTTATAGAGTTATTCTCATAAAAGTTAGTCACACATTACCAGGTTAAGTGGAAGCTGAGTGGGTAGTGAAGAAATGAAGTAATCCACCCTTAGCCACATCTTTTCCATGACTTCATTCATACTATCATATCTAATATAAATAATGTGGTTGTCAGCAGGAGGAGAAGGAGAGGGGGAAGGGGAGAGAGAGGGTGGGGAGAAGGATTCAGCATTCCACAGTGGGATGCTTACTGAACTTAGATTTGAAAACTCAAGTTCTATTTCTGGATTTTTTGAATTTTAATAATATAATCTTGAGTTGTGNAAATAATGTGGTTGTCAGCAGGAGGAGGAGGAGAGGGGGAAGGGGAGAGAGAGGGTGGGGAGAAGGATTCAGCATTCCACAGTGGGATGCTTATTGAACTTAGATTTGAAAACTCAAGTTCTATTTCTGGATCTTTTGAATTTTAATAATATAATCTTGAGTTGTGATGAGACTTAAAATATATAATGATTTTGAAAGCTTATAAACTTTATGCAACTATATAAACTATATGCAACTATGCAATTGAAAGTTATTATTATGATCATGTCATCAGTCATTTACCTCCTTAATGCATCCTACCTTAATTGATAATTATTTGATGATGATTTCAAGGAGTACAAGCAAGGTATACAAGCAAGGTCTCCAGTTGGCAGTTTTGAACTACTCAAGCTTACTTCCACATCTCTGTGTCATTGTTCGCACACTATTTGGCCAAGGTGAGTATTTTTGTTCTCTCTTTGGATTTCAAAATACGTGCTGAAAAAGAGGGAAGAGGCAGAAGTGTGTATCCCTCTGCCTTCTGCCATATCCCATTCCCAATATCATATTTTTATTGGTGAGACTTCTAACTCTTGTTTTTGTTTTTTTTTTTAATGAATTGATAGGAATTGCTGCTGCAAAACTATTGATTCCTCAGCATCAGATACTTTGAATGACTCAGAAGGAGCTGAGAAACTTTAAATCCTGCTTTAATATTCTTCTGATGCTTGGGGAAAAGCAAGAGGTAGACTCAAAGACTTTAGTTGGCTATAAATATAAAAAGTTTAACCAACATCTTCCCCCACATAATTTTCCTCAATCATTCTAGCAAGGAGTCCCCTATCTCTTTTGTGAAAACATTTCAATTACACAAAGAGCATGTGAGTTCAGTTTAAGCATCACTGACAGAGGTTGAAGGGGAAAAAAGAGAATGAAGATGATATATAGCAGTTTATTAGAATCTACTTCATAGAAGAGATCAAATACATTTAGTTTTATTAGTTTATTCTGCTATATTGATATATTCTAAGTTACTGGAAAGATTACAGTTCTCACTTCACATTTACATTATTTTAATACCTGTATATAAATCCAAATGTAAATATTTTGGAAGGGAATCTAACATAAACATTTTAATTTTCAATTCATCAAATATTTCTCTGGTTGTGCTGAATTCTCATACACTGTAAAAGCCAGGGTAAGCATAAAATAAACACTATATGGACACATTTAAATATTCTGGATCAGTGAACTAGCATAAAAGGTTGCTGAAGAAATGGCAGATAAGTAATCTAAAACAGCCAAGGAAGCATGAACGTGGAAAGAAAAATAAAGTAAATTATTTATTGACTGCATACTTAGAGTCTAGAATTCTTCTGGGTCTTTGAGGGTAAAATATATTAAATGCATGGTCTCTGACAGAGAAACTTACAGTCTGGTTAGGGTTAGAATTAGGGCACATCAATTTTATTGACAGGAGAAAGTGCCCTTTTTTTTTCATGTAAATCATAGGACTGTGTTCCTAGACTAGTCTGAATAACCACTGAATGGGACATCTTTATTTTTATTTGGTTAAACAAGCAGAAGTCTATCTATTCATAAGTGAAGTTAAAATTAAGCCTTAGCATTATCAATCAATAACTGTCTTTAATAGACATAAAAAGTAGAAGCATTATTGCACACATATATTGTAAACAAAAACATAATAAAAAAGGAAAATAATGCATTCAAATCATCTTTGAAAAAATTTTTGTTTTTATTACAAAAATTCAATAATAAATTATAAAAATACACCAGACCATAAAAAATAATGTAAAACTCTGCTATTCAGAGATCTATAGCATTTTAGTGAGCTATCATTTATACATTCATTCAACAAACACCTACTGTTGCCATGTGGCAGATACCTTATAAACAAAAACACACATATACATCCCTACTTTCATAGACCTTAAAGTAGTGTAGTAAAGAGATACTAACCCAATCATCAAACTAAGAAAAGTAAAACTGGTTCTGTGACAAATTCTTGGGAAAGTAGCATAATACCAAGAATGAGAGTAGTTAGTAAGTAAAGTATCAGGATATGACCTAGCAGGGTGATCAAGGAAGTATTCTCTAAGGAAATTAGCCTGAGCTGAGAACATAAGGAAAAGTAGAAGCTCATTAAGTCAAACAGTAATGAAAAAGAATTCCAGATATAGAGAACAATCCCGACCATAAGGAGAGAGGCCAAGCACAAAGAAAAGCTGCAAGAGGAGTTTGACTTGGCTAAGCCAGGCGTCAGATGAAGCTGAAGATAGGGTACAGTTATGGGATCCTACCGAAAGATATCAGATGGGATAGGGGCATGCTTAGATTTGTGTTTTGAAAAGATCCCGCTAGATGAAGTATGAAGAATAAATCAAAAAGAAGAATGGTAGCATGGACGATTTAAACTAGTTAGTGATAAGTTAGGAGGCTAGTTCAAACTAGTTGAAAAATGATGGTAACTTGAAGTAAAGTATNTATCGAAAGATATCAGATGGGATAGGGGCATGCTTAGATTTGTGTTTTGAAAAGTTCCCGCTAGATGAAGTATGAAGAATAAATTGAAAAGAAGAATGGTAGCATGGACGATTTAAACTAGTTAGTGATAAGTTGGGAGGCTAGTTCAAACTAGTTGAAAAGTGATGGTAACTTGAAGTAAAGTATTGCAGTGGACATGGGCAAAATGAAAATTTTTAGAGATCTTACTTAGCCATAATTATTAGAATTGAGTGAGAAACTAAATGTACAATGGAGAAAAAGTATTAAGAATGGCTTAATAATTTCTTAATTATAAACAAAATGGAAGGCAATATCATTCACTTTAATTGAAAAAAAGGAAAAAGATGATAAGCCTATGATATTTTTGGTCAGTACTTAATATATCCATTGTTGCCATATTGGCCTGGCAAAAGATTGCAATTGCAATACAAAAATTTTACCTTATCATTACTACTTTCTTTTGGAATGAAACACTTTTCATAATTGTAGTCACTGTAGTTACACACATAATTTAAGGTCACGGAGTTTTGAAGATATTGTTGATTTTTTTCTTGTTGTTTTGGCTCCTAAAGTCTCAGACACTTTAGTGCTTTTATGCTTCTAGATTTACCATTTATCTGCTGGTAAACATTTTCTATGTTGTTTGTTCTTCTTTTGTGTGTGTGCTCAGTCATATCCGACTCTTTGTGGCCTTCTCTGTGGGCTTCCTTGATGTCTCAGATGAGAAAGAATCTTTCGGAAATGCAGGAGACCTGAGTTTGATCCCTGGGTTGGGAAGATCCCCTAGAGAAAGGAATGGCTACCCACTCCAGTATTCTTGCCTAGAAAGAGAGTACCTGAGTGACTTTTATGTCACACTTCACTTGTGGTCCAGTGGACTGTAACCCACCAGGTTCCTCTGTCCATGAAATTTTCCAGGCAAGATATACTGGAGTAGGTTGCCATTTCCTACTCCAAGGGAATCTTTTTAATCCAGGGATCAAATCCGAGTCTCTTGCATTTCCTGCATTGCCAGGCAGGTTCTTTACCATTAGCACCAGATGACTATCTAGTTGGGCTAAAATGCACTGGATTTGCTAGTAGACAATATGTATGGTGACGGTCTGGCTCTCAATAACCTTCCTTCACTATGAATGGGAACTTTTTGTCATGTCAATTTCATGAACCTGTTATTGTCATTAATTCAGTTGTACAAACCTTACTAAGTGTAACAAAACCAGACTTAGTCTGCTGGAAATTTGAAACCTATAAAATACACATATATGCACACATGTGTACACACACAGATATAGAACAATTGAAGTTGAGTCACATTAATTATAAAACTCTAAAACAAGGTTCATAAATGATAACTGTCAAGATACCCTGAATTGACTCCAAGTTAGTTCCCTTGTAGGCCATTGTTGATCATGGCCATTCAAACGTTCCTTTGATCTAACTCTTCCTTTTCTCCAACAATATTATTTTACAACAAAAATAGAATTGTCTGCTATGTTACAAAACTGTACTGTTTATCATAGTTGCACATAAAAAATAACATGCCCTCAAAACCCTCCTGATGAAAGTGAAAGAGGAGAGTGAAAAAGTTGGCTTAAAGGTCAACATTCAAAAAACAAAGATCATGGCATCTGGTCCCATCACTTCATTGGAATTAGACGGAGAAACAGTGGAAACAGTGTCAGACTTTATTTTGGGGGCTCCAAAATCACTGCAGATAGTGATTGCAGCTTTGAAATTAAAAGACATTTACTTCTTGGAAGGAAAGTTATGATCAACCTAGATAGCATATTAAAAAATAAAGACATTACTTTGCCAACAAACGTCCATCTAGTCAAGGCTATGGATTTTCCAGTGGTCATGTATGGATACGAGAGTTGGACTGTGAAGAAAGCTGAGTGCCAGACAATTGATGCTTTTGAACTGTGGTGTTGGAGAAGACTCTTGAGAGTCCCTTGAACTACAAGGAGATCCAACCTGTCCATTCTAAAGGAGACCAGTCCTGGGTGTTCTTTGGAAGGACTGATGCTAAAGCTGAAACTCCAGTACTTTGGGCACCACATGTGAAGAGTTGACTCATTGGAAAAGACTCTGATGCTGGAAGGGATCGGGGACAGGAGGAGAAGGGGACAACAGGATGAGATGGCAGGATGGCATCACCAACTTGAGGGACATGAGTTTGGGGAACTCCAGGAGGTGGTGGTGGACAGGAGCGCCTGGCGTGCTTCAATTCATGGGGTCGCAAAGAGTTGGACACAACTGAGTGATTGAACTGAACTGAATCCATGGAAAACATGTAAGCTGAAACTTACACAATAGTTAGGTGGCCTCAACAGAAATATGTGTGTGGAATTGACAGTTGACATGTAAGAGCTATTGGAGATCAGGGATAACAAGTTAGAAAATGCTTCATGAAGAAAGTGATGTTATCACTAGTTTACAGAAGAGAATTAGGGTAGAGATTGGGACTCAGTGGTTGGAGAGCTTAAGTCAGAGGGAGACAGGTGAGAAAACATTTAAATGTAAAACAGCAGAAAATAGACTGGAAATGACAATTATCTTCGGATGGCTGAGAAATCTGAAGTCTGGGAGAGGAATAAAATGAGAGTGCTGTGAAAAGAAACTATGAGTGATGAGCAGGTACCAGATTACAGAAAATCTTGTAGAGCCTGCCAAGAGTTTCAGACTACATTTTATGAAAAAGGGAGACACACTGAAGGGTATTAAGCAAAGGACTCACATGATTTGTTTTACACTGCAGTAAAAAAGAGGCAGTAGACAAAGATCTGTGGCAATTTCTGGGAACTACTACAGTGATGCGGACAGAGGTGATGAAGGTCAAAGGTAATAATAGGGGAGATACAGGAAAAGGAAAAATGCTAAGAAAAATTT
>SJYW01043517.1:189444-212873 GCA_006410735.1 Raphicerus campestris | reverse complement strand
TGGACAGGAGCGCCTGGCGTGCTTCAATTCATGGGGTCGCAAAGAGTTGGACACAACTGAGTGATTGAACTGAACTGAATCCATGGAAAACATGTAAGCTGAAACTTACACAATAGTTAGGTGGCCTCAACAGAAATATGTGTGTGGAATTGACAGTTGACATGTAAGAGCTATTGGAGATCAGGGATAACAAGTTAGAAAATGCTTCATGAAGAAAGTGATGTTATCACTAGTTTACAGAAGAGAATTAGGGTAGAGATTGGGACTCAGTGGTTGGAGAGCTTAAGTCAGAGGGAGACAGGTGAGAAAACATTTAAATGTAAAGCAGCAGAAAATAGACTGGAAATGACAATTATCTTCAGATGGCTGAGAAATCTGAAGTCTGGGAGAGGAATAAAATGAGAGTGCTGTGAAAAGAAACTATGAGTGATGAGCAGGTACCAGATTACAGAAAATCTTGTAGAGCCTGCCAAGAGTTTCAGACTACATTTTATGAAAAAGGGAGACACACTGAAGGGTATTAAGCAAAGGACTCACATGATTTGTTTTACACTGCAGTAAAAAAGAGGCAGTAGACAAAGATCTGTGGCAATTTCTGGGAACTACTACAGTGATGCGGACAGAGGTGATGAAGGTCAAAGGTAATAATAGGGGAGATACAGGAAAAGGAAAAATGCTAAGAAAAATTTGATAGAGCTTGGTAATTGATTATATTTGCAGTAAAGAGAAGAGTGTGGGATACTGCTCATATTTCTGACTTCATACTTAATTTCCCTGCATTTGATTACTTTATCTTTAAAATGATTATCTTTAAAAACTGCCTATAAGATGTTGTAAGGAATAAATTTAGATAGTATTTGCAGAGAATCTATCACCATGTACAGCATATAGAAAAAAAATTCAAACAGATTGTTTCCTTCTCTCTTTCTTTCTCCTTTTCAGATAATTTTAAATAGTCACAGAAGTACTCAATGCTGATTACAATTAGTGACAATTTATTTTTCATTATATAAATGGTTAATTACTTCATGAGCTGGGATTAAAACAAATCCCTTAAAAATGTCATCTGACATAAGTATCATCTGACATAAGTATCTCATACTAATATTTTGTGCATTCCAAATGACATGGAAGAAAGATTCTTTTAATGTCAAAATTTTTGAACATGGAATTAAATTTTATTAAAATATAAAATCACCTGCTGGAAATTTATTTAAAATAGAAGATTGAGTTAAAGCTGGAATGCTCTAAAGTAATTCTATTTTAAAAACAAACAAAAAAATAACTGCTGTCAACTACATCAATAGCAGTTAAAGAAAGTCACATTTTCAAGTCATTCTCATTGGTGTCATTAATCTAATGTTAACAATTTAGATGAAGGGGTGTGTGTGTGTGTGTGTGTGTGTGTGTGTGTGTGTGTGCCATTCTTATTGCTTCATTGACCATCCCACTTTTCAAAAAGAGACAAAATTGAAAAGACTAGAATGTATTATTTACTTCAGAGACTAGAATATCTGTAAGGAGTTGGCCTTCTCTTACTGTAAAGATTGAGTCAAATATTGATTTTAATGATCAAAGTTAAAAGGAAAATTTTCACTGATACAAAATAGGTTCTGCTAATCTGAAAAAATTCAGTAGCTTAGAACAATAAGATGTAGACCTTTAGAATGGTAAAAATAAGTTTTCATTATCATGTATTACTGTTTATATCTCACTTTAACTTAAGAATACAAGTTGGACTTAGAATTTACACCTTGCTAAATCAATCATTTTCTTAACAATATTTTATTCTGTCACTTATATGTAATGCTGCATATTACATAGCAACTGCTAAGTTCATACCACAATCAATAAAATATGAGCCAATTTCTACTACAGAGAAAATTTCCAGAAAAACATAGCTGACTAGAAAATGTTCAGTTTGTCAAGGAATATAGATATACTCTTGTTTCTCTGCTTTATAAAATATATATATACACACACATACAACTCTGGTGGCCTTAAGTGTATGACTCTCCACAATATATTTTAAAATTATATACTTTTAAAAGTAGCTAGCAATTATCCATCATAAATAAGGGTAATGACAATTGATGTAAAAAATTGTTTACTATATAACTAGCTTTTAGGATTCAATAGTTTTTTTTTAATTTAATTTAATTTAATTTTAAATACTTTATTCTACTTTATAATACTGTATTGGTTTTGCCATACATTGACATGAATCAGCCACAGGTGTACACGATCTCTCCATGCCAAATCCCCCTCCCACCTCCCACCCCACATCATCTCCCCAGATCATCCCGTACACCAGCCCCAAGCATCCTGTATCCTGTATTGAACATAGACTGGCGCTTCATTTCTTATATGATAGTATACATGTTTCAGTGCCATTCTCCCAAATCATCCCACCCTCTCCCTCTCCCNCTTTCCTTTTCTCCTTTACTTTTGACCTCTCTTCTTGTCACAGCTATTTGTAAGGCCTCCTCAGACAGCCATTTTGCTTTTTTGCATTTCTTTTCCATGGGAAAGGTCTTGATCCCTGTCTCCCATACAATGTCACGAACCTCCATCTATAGTTCATCAGGCACTCTGTCTATCAGATCTAGGCCCTTACATCTATTTCTCACTTCCACTGTATAATCATAAAGGATTTGATTTAGTCATACCTGAATGGTCTAGCGGGTTTTCCTACTTTCTTCAATTTCAGTCTGAATTTGGCAATAAGGAGTTCATGATCTGAACCACAGTCAGCTCCTGGTCTTGTTTTTGCTGACTGTATAGAGCTTCTCCATCTTTGGCTGCAGAGAATATAATCAATCTGATTTCGATGTTGACCATCCAGTGATGTCCATGTGTAGAGTCTTCTCTTGTGTTGTTGGAAGAGGGTGTTTGCTATGACCAGTGCATTTTCTTGGCAAAACTCTATTAGTCTTTTAAGACTCCAATGTGGTATAACTTCACAGCAGTCATGATATCATCAAAATGTCTACAAACAATAAATGCTAGAGTGGCTGTTGAGAAAAGAGACCTCCTACACCGCTGGTGGGAATGTACATTGGTACAGCCACTGTGGAGAACAGTGTGTTGTGTTGTTGTTTAGTTGCTAAGCCATGCCCAATTGTTTTGCAATCCCATGGAGTGTAGCCAAAAAACTTTAATAGAATGATTTAAAATCTTTATTTTCTGTATTCATTCTTTATGTGTTAATTGCTATATGCCAGCTGTTTGACTTACAAGTTTTTCTTCAGCCACCTTCAAGTCAATAAGTTTGAATGATAAATCTCTAGTGAACAGGGGCTGAATAGGTTTAAAGTAATATTTTTTATTGAAAAAGTAGAGCAGCACCATAGTTCAATATTTTAATAATACTCCTAGTGCTCCCGAGTTTAGACATGTGCTTTTTATCTCATGTCATCCAAAAGAAGTTGAAATGGTTTTGTAGTGCTCGACCTGTATAATTCAGTGTGGTGTGTTGAGTTGTGTGTATGTGTTCAGTCATATCCAGCTTTGCAGTCCCATGAACTGTAGCCTGCCAGGCTTCTCTTTCCTTGGAATTTTCCAGGCAAGAATACTGGAGTAGATTGCCATTTCCTCTTCCAAGGAATCTTCCCGACCCAGGTATCCCCGACCCAGGTATCAAATTCTCCTCTCTTGTGTCTCTTGCATTGGCAGGAGGAGCCTTTACCACTGTTCCACCTAGGAAGCCCAGCAATTCAGTAGCTCGCTTTAATATTTCTACTATTTCTACTCTGCTTTTCATGGAAGTCTATACTTTAAATTAATTTAATTTTTAAGCAGGAACTTACTGTGAGTGCAACAAATAGGAAGGCATTCTTCAAGCTCCCAATGGAATAAGCTCTGGTAATACCTTTCTTTGCTAACTACATAAACTTAAACACATGTTGCTAAGGGCTCCCTTGACATTGAGATCAGATTAGAGTTATTTGCCTTTGATGTTCTTTTCCTTAATCAACCATGAGCTCCTTGAGTGCAGGAAGCATATTTTATTGCTTTCAAAATAAGTAAAAAGGAAGAAAATGTAGGAAGCAAGGGAATGGGTTGAATAAAATAGTCTCTGAATATTTTGTAATCATGTAATACATTATCTCAGATCTCATTTCTCCCTTTACTGACTTCTGATTGTCTCTGTGTCTACCAGGACCCTATCTGGACTAATTTGTATCCTAGCACTTTTCCTTTTCTTTTCTTGCATTATATCTACTATTTACCTGAACTAATGGATAATTTTATATGGTATCTATTAAAATCATAGTATTTAAAAAAATATTATAACACTGTGTGGATCTCTGCCTTAGCTCATTCAGACTACTGTTAAAAGGTATCATGCAATACTGTTCTTTGCAATATCGGATTTTACTTTGTCACCAGACACATCAGCAAATGAGCAATCTATACACTTCATTCTGGGGATATTGGTAATTCTCCTCAGCTCTTCCCTAGTAGTGTATTGGACACTCATCTTTTGGTGTCATATCTTTTTGGCCTTTTATGAAGTTCTCACGGCAAGTATACTGGGGTGGTTTGCCATTCCTTCCTCCAGCGGATCATGTTTTGTCAGAACTCTCTCTGCTGTGACCTGTTTGTCTTGGGTGGCCCTGTGCAGCATGGCTCATAGCTTCTTTGAGTTATACAAGCCCCTTATCCATAGCAAGGCAGTGATCCATGAAGGGGAGTGTTAGTCACTCAGTTGTGTCCAACTCTGTGCAAACCAATGGACTGTAGCCCACCAGGCTCTTTTGTCCATGGGATTCTACAGGCAAGAATACTGCAGTGGGTTGTCATTCTTTTCTCTAGGGGATCTTCCTGACCCAGGAATTGAACCCAGGTTTCCTGCATTGTAATCAGATTCTTTACTGTATGAGTAGCCAACATGGTTTACCTGTCAAAAATGTTTTAATCATGAGAAATGTTGGGCTGGATGAGCTACAAGCCAGAACAAAAATTGGTGGGAGAAACATCAACAACTTCACATATGTGGATGATATCACTCTAATGTCAGAAAGCAAAGAGGAACTAAAGAGCCTCTTGATGAGGGTTGGGGAGGAGAGTGAAAGAGCTGGCTTAAGACTAAATGTTAAAAAAACTACGATCATGATATCTAGCCCCATTGCTGCATGGCAAATAGAAGGGGAGAATGTGGAAGTAGTGGAAGTAGCCCAGATTTCCTCTTCTTGGGCTCCAAAATCACTACAGACAGTGTCTGCAGCCATGAAATCAGAAGACAACTGCTTCTTGGCAGGAAAGCAGTGACAAACCTAGACAGTGTGTTGAAAAGCAAAGATATTA
Organism: Raphicerus campestris; assembly: GCA_006410735.1. Lineage (NCBI taxonomy): Eukaryota > Metazoa > Chordata > Mammalia > Artiodactyla > Bovidae > Raphicerus > Raphicerus campestris. The sequence continues at coordinate 207,563 of SJYW01043517.1, read as the reverse complement.
CTCTACCGTCAAAAGTCCATATAGTCAAGGTGATGGTCTTCCCAGTGGTCATGTAAGATTGTGAGAGATGGACTGTAGAGAAGGCAGAATACCAAAGAAATTGAAGCTTTCAAACTGTGGTGTTGGAGAAGACTCCTGAAAGTCCCTTGGACAGCAAGGAGATCAAACTAGTCAATCTTAAGGAAGATCAACCCTGACTATTCACTGGAAGAACTGATGCTGAAACTGAAGCTCCAGTATTTTGGTTGTCTGATGCACACAGATGATTCACTGGAAAAGTCTCTGATGCCGGGAAAGATCAAGGGCAGAAGGAGAAGAGGGTGTCAGAGGTTGAGATGTCTGGATGGCATCACTAATTCAATGAATGTGAACTTGGGCAAACTCTGGGAGATGGCAAGGGACAGGGAGGACTGGTGTGCTGAAGTATGTAGGGTCGCAGAGTCGGACACAACCAGGCAGCTGAACAACACAATACCATAAACTGGGTGGCTTATAAATGACAGAAATCGATTACTCACTGTTCTGGAGGCTAGAAGTCCAAAATCAGAGTGCCAGCATAATCCCCTCTGATGAGAATCCTTTTCTGAGCTGCAGATTGCCAACTTCCTCATTATCCTAACATGATGTTCCAGGGCCTAGGGGGTTCTGTGAGGTCTCTTTTATAAACACATCAATTCCAATATGAAGACTCTGCCCTTATGACCTAATTGTCTCCCAAAGGCCCCAGTCCCTCACACTGTCATATCAGGGGTTAGCATTTCAATGTATGAATTGGGAGCAAGAGGACACCAATGTTCAAGGCATACTAATCTCTAATTATAGAAATTAACTGTTCAATTTGGAAAAATAAAGGCATTGTTTGTCAGTACCTCTCACAATCCTACTCTGATTACTATTTTCAGAAGGGATAAAGAACATGCTCACTAATTTTAGAAGCTAGTATAATATGGAGAGCTGTTAGAGTTTTTGGCTTAAGGGTTTTTTCAATATGACTTTTGAGTAATTCGCTCTGGTCATATAGGCAGTAGGCCCGAACATTGATGTTATAAAACTGGCAGAAAGTTGGCTATACAGGATAAATCCAGCCATTGGAAAATTGTGTGGTCCTCATAGCTGCCTATCTGTTTCTTTATAAAGGCAAGGCTTGGAGCCTGGAAGATAACACAATTTTCCTTCCTTCTTAAATTATATACACTTTCAGTTTTGCTTTTTTTTTTTTTAATAATGTATTTCTCCAAGACAGGGAGAGCACAGGCCTCAGAGTGTTGTAGAAGAATCATCCTCTTTCACCCACTTAGAATTTTCTGAACCTAATTAGCAAGGAGCCTGGTTATTGGCCCATAAATGAATGACACACTCCAGGCTAAGGGCAAGCTAATTGCCAAGTTGAAATTCTGTGTGTGCTTATACTGTGTATTCTTTTAAATTTTCCAAGTAACAATGGATCAGGTACAGTGGCTTCTGCTTCCATGTTTGAGATGCTTGACTAAACAAGAGGTAATCCCTCACCTTAGGCTACTGCATTATGCATCCCAGCTTGTTGCTCTGAGTATTTTTGACAGTTTTAACATTTGTTACTGGTAGTTGATCTTGGACTTTTTGATCCATGAATCTGAATGGCCTGGCTTGTCCTCATGCTCATTTTTCCTTGACCAACAAAGCAGTCTAGGAGTCTGTCAGGATCTGAGCCAAAAATCAAAGTTTCCACAAAAATAGATTTATTTTCCAAAAAATAAATATGTTTATGATTATGTTTAAGAAAGAAAAATACTTCTTTAGATGCAGTGGCACAAGACAGTTATTCTCAGATGTTAATACAATTATAATTGTCATTATATGGAGGTAATTACACTGTCTCCCTTTAAAATATATATATTATGCAGATTTTTATACATAAAACCTTTATCTTTTTGGAATGAAGGCTGTTCTGCACATCTAATCTTGTGACTGGTTTTCTGTGTACCACTATGTTCAATTTATTCTTAGCATTCTGTGTTGCTATTTGTTTTAGATATTTGTGTTTTATAATAGTCATTGAAAAGTTAAGTAGATACATAAGTGGTGAAACTGGTAATAGGGTTTGTAGGGAGATTGAAAGTATTTTCTCATCTAAATTTTTGTAATATATTCACTTTGTAAAACTGTGAATTTTAATGTAGCGAAGATAAGTGAAGTGAAGTTGCTCAGTCGTGTCCAACTCTTTGCCACCCCATGGACTATAGCCTACCAGGCTCCTCTGTCCATGGGATTTTCCAGGCAATAGTACTGGAGTGGATTGCCATTTCCTTCTCCAGGGGATCTTCCTGAGCCAGGGATTGAACCCGGGGCCTCCCGCATTATAGACAGATGCTTAACCGTCTGAGCCACCAGGGAAGTCACCAGCAAAGATAAGTATATTTAAATAAATAATAGTTATGCCTTTTAAAGTTGCTATCTATTCACTTCATAATAGTAATTCAAGGGATCTGTTTGAAAAAATATATATTAAAAAAATCTAGCAAAATCCATTGTAGTAAAAGTGACAAGAACAAAAAGCCCAAGCATCGAATAATTGTTAACACTGTGGTGGAGCAATCTGAAGAAATATTCCATGGCCATAGGAAACTGTGTGATTTTAAAATATCTGAGGAAATAAACATTATTTATATGGAAAAAAAAAACAATATAACATTCAACTTAGGATACAATCTAAATCAATGTTATTCATATGTTTTGATCTCTTCCTTAAACAATACATTATATCTGTGACCCTCATATACACATAAATAAATAGCATATTAAAAATATTTTGAAGCAATGTCATCCTACTACATACAATGCAGATTGGCAATTTCCTTTTTTCCTCTAGTTTAGTGTTTTAAAAATTTTAAGTTATGACTCATTAAAGTGATTTCTTTGCCAACAAGTAAGTTGTGACATGTAGTTAACCACACGCTGGTATAAACTGTGTAAATAATATATTTAAGACTATTCTAGAAGGAAATGCAACACAATATTGATATTTTAATATCTGAGCCACTTGGATTTGGGTTTGTTTGTCCTCCCCCTCTCCCTTATTCTGTTCTGAATTTTAAAAAATATATATTGGTAATAAAATATTTTGATACTACAACCATGACTCATTTTTCACTTGCCATAGTTTTTCATCAATTGTAAATGTGTTTTATATTTCAAGTTTTAATTCCAATTTCCTTCTAGTTTTCAGTAAGGTAGAGGCTAGACATTAAATACCATAGTGTTTTCTTGGGCATAATAAATTAAAGGTAAGTAACTACTACATAAATGAATGAGTACATAGGTTATTAATGACTTATAGCACTTAACCCACATTTACTTTTATGAGGTAAATTTGAGAATTTCTTCTTTTATTCATTTTACTGCAGAGCAGCATACAGAAATGGGAGTTAATGTAGTCAAATATAATGAAATTTTTGTATTTTACACAAATTCCTGCCCAAAATATGTGTTCAGTATTAGAACAGAGTTATGTTTTAGAGCTAATATGGAAAATGCCATCTTTCAGAAAAAGTGTAGATGTTGAATCCAGAGCAGGATAGTATGAGTCCTGGTTATGTGACTGCCTCCATGTGTCACTGGAGAATTTATCGATCTTATTGAGCTTCTGTTTCCTTTGTTGTAAAATGAAAATAATATTTGTCTCATAACCTTTTTGAATAATTAATGTAACTGATACATACAAAATACTCAGGTTCATTCCCACCATATAAATTAAATTCTATCTTTTCCTCTTGCCCAGCTACTTGAATAGTATTTTTAAATATAATAACTGGTATTTAATTAAAATATAAAAACATAATTGTTTAAATGTAGATCTGTATATCAACTCATATCTTAGGTTCAACAACACAGAGAGTGGAGTTTTAAATATAAATACATAAAGTATAAAAATAAAAATGGCCGGGACCCCACAGAAACATAATTAGGAAAATGTGTATGGTTATATGTCTATGGGGTACAAAGTACTTCAGAACCAAAAGCAGTAGGTTGAATGTAAATCATCAGATAGAATTATCCTTATGAAAAGTGAATGTTCATGTATATTTTCCGAAGTTTGAGGTCACAGGAATAAGAATGTTTTGTGAGCTCAACCCTACATTCCCTGCGATTCTCACTGAAGAAGTAGGATTGTTGCTGTTATAGTGTTTTGTTGCTGTTTGTTCCTTTGTTCTTTTTCAGAGTTAACTAAGAAAGTGAAGTCATTTTGTATACTTGTTGATATGTCACCCCAGGTGTTAATTTCTGGACTCAACCCATTAATAGATTAAAGACTCTCTAGATCCTCTGTCTTCTAACCTGTTAATATCCAGGAGATATTTCCCTCATTGCTTCTTCTCATATCTAGAATCACACTATTAAAATTATTGATGGCATACAGAACTATATTTTTGATCAATTATTTCAGGTCACCTAGTCATTATTAATGGCACCTCACTCCAATACTCTTGCCTGGAAAATTCCATGGATGGAGGAGCCTGGTAGGCTGCAGTCCATGAGGTTGCTAAGAGTCAGACACGACTGAGCAACTTCACTTTCACTTTTCACTTTCATGCATTGGAGAAGGAAATGGCAACCCACTCCAGTGTTCTTGCCTGGAGAATTCCAGGGATGGGGGAACCTTGTGGGCTGCCATCTACGGGGTTGCATGGAGTCAGACATGACTGAAACAACTTAGCAGCAGCAGCAGCAGTCATTATTACATTTGTTGAAGGTTTGGTCACATACTGTAAGAGATAACAATCTTATAGATATAAGTAATGTAGCTAATAAAATTGACAGTCATAGTGTAGCAGAGACACAAGTATAAACAATTTTTGAAACAAAGGATGTCACAGTCATCAGCAGTTCTGACTCTCCAAATGTGAATTTCTGAGCCAGGAGGGTGCCTAGGAAGAATAATGCCTTTGATCCAGTGGCTCTCAGGATGCTGCCACTCCTTATGGTGAGCAAGGAACTAAGGATGTGAAAAATCAAATTGTAAGATGTTGGCCCCAGATAGCTGAGATGCATATGAAAAAATGATTACAGTAAGCCCAGACTCTTGCCTGTTCCCATACATAGAAAATGGGGTTTCCATGGTGGCTCAGAAGTAAAGAATCAACCTGCAATGCAGAAAATGTGAAAGACTTGGGTTTGATCCCTCAGTTGGAAAGATCTCTTGGAGAATGAAATGGAAATTTACTCCAGTATTCTAGCTGGGAAAATTCCACAAACAAGAGGAGCCTGGCAGGCTACAGTCTATAGGGGGGAAAGAGTTGGGCACAACTGAGCATATACATAGAAAAGCACTGAATTCCTTAACTAAAGCTATCTCGTTTTCCTGAATTAACAATAATCTTTTGATGTTTCGACTACCCATCTCTTGTTGAAAAATTCTATATAGCCAGACTCTTGCCCCTACCTCCTCAGAAAAGTTGTATCAGGGTCACTTGAGATGCTATTTCCCAGGCTTGAAGTCCTAAAAATTCCCACCAAAATAACACTCAACTTTAAAAAACAAGAAAGAAACTGAAGTCATTTCACCAGAGCACATGACAAATGTGCAAAATAAGCATTGAAAATAAATGTTGAAGAGATAATTTAATAAAATAATAATACAATATTTATTTAATACTGATCTCTATGCACATCCAGAACAGGAATGACAAAGTGTGCCTTGTGTTAACTGAGAATAGTTAAAGATATTGGATAATTAGCAAACCAGAAAAGGAAACAAAAAAGTGGTACTGAATTCACTTTAAATCAGAACTGGTCAAAATAATTGTGAAACTCCAACACAAAACATGCAAAAAAAAAAAATGCAAAACAGCAAAAATGGCTGTCTGAGGAGGCCTTACAAATAGCTGTGAAAAGAAGAGAAGCAAAAAACAAAGGAGAAAAGGAAAGATATATGCATTTGAATGCTGAGTTCCAAAGAATAGCAAGGAGAGATAAGACTTCCTCAGTGATCAGTGCAAAGAAATAGAAGAAAACAATAGAATGGGAAAGACTTAGAGATCTCTTCAAGAAAAACAGAGATATCAAGGGAATATTTCATGCAATGATGGGCTCCATAAAGGACAGAAATGATATGGACTTAGAAGCAGAAGCTATAAAGAGGTGACAAGAATACACAGAAGAACTGTACAAAAAATTTCTGCATCTTATGAAAAATGGAGACACACTGAAGGGTATTAAGCAAAGGATTCACGTGATTCATTTTACTCTGCAGGAAAAAAGAGGCAGTAGACAAAGATCTGTGGCAATTTCCAGGGACTACTGCAGTGATGCAAACAGAGGTGATGAAGGTCAAAGGCAATAATAAGGGAGATACAGGAAAAGGAAAAATACTAAGAAGAAAAATTTTGTAGAGCTTGGTAATTGATTTTATTTGCAGTAAAGAGAAGAGTGTGGGATACCTCTCATATTTCTGACTTCATACTTAATTTCCCTGCATTTGATTACTTTATTTTTATAATACTTAAGCCAAATACCTGATAAAAAAGGTCATCTAAAAGCTCTACTAAGCATTTTTCATTCAACTCATGTTTAAACATATTTGTGGAGCAAATTATTTTATATATTTTTCATAAAAGAAGCAATGAGTATATAACATTCTAAATATGAGCCCAACTGAAGTAAAAAATAAAAAGCAGTAAAGATTTTGTGGTTTATGATAATGTTTGATGAAATATATGCAAAATTACAATTGATATTCACAGCCTGAATAGATTTAGCTGCATTTCTAGAGGAAAAACACTTGTTTTCTTGAAACTGTTTGAACTCTGAGATTCAGAGAACAAATTCATTTTGTAGTATTAGATAAAAGCTCACTCAGCTGACCACGATGTTGTCTGTGTTTTTCAGTACTATATATACCTATGTTATATATATATAATAGGAAATCATTAAGAGGTCATAAGATTTACTTAGAGAAAACTGATGCAATTTATAAAATTCTAGTTGTAGACATTTTGAAAAATATGAAAGCTTACCTTTCATCCTTCCCTCTTGTAGTCACTCTATTAGAATTTTGTTTTGCATATTGAGGATTTCTATTTAGCCATAGGTGCATGAATTTTCTGAATCTAATGTTTTATTAAAAGATATATACAAACTGATAGAACTGCCTTATGACCCAGCAATCCCACTGCTAGGCATACNGATGGACGTGAGTCTGAGTGAACTCCGGGAGATGGTGATGGACAGGGAGGCCTGGAGTGCTGCGATTCACGGGGTCGCAAAGAGTCGGACACGACTGAGTGACTGAACTGAACTGAATAATCAGTGATGTTGAGTATCTTTTCATTGCTTTATGGTCATCTGCATGAATTATTTAGAAAAAGAGATGACAGGATTTAGGATGTCCGCACTTTCTAGTACTTACTGTGTGCAAACATTTTAGGGTTGGAATAACAAAGTACATTGAGGAAGCAAAGAAGATAAGAGAAGACGGATAAAGAGTAACACAGAGAAAAGATTAGGGAGGAATATGTGCATCCCTGTATGTTAAGAACCATATCTATTGAATTTCAGGTAAAAATTAAATATGACTGGAATAAAAGTGCTAATAGTAAATATAGAAAGGATAAAATTGATAACAGATATTTAGGATGTGAAACAGACAGTGTTAAGTAACTTTTCAATAAATAGACAGGGAAAGGCCACCAAAGGATGACTCCCAATTTCCCATGTGTCCTGTTAGAATTACTCCAGTGTTGTTCACTGAAATTTAGATTGAAGGTCAAGGAAACAATTTGGGGAAGGAAATAATATGTTAAATAAAGGACAGGTGAGTGTGAAGTGCCTTTAGGTGGAAATGCAAACTAGGAAATAACAAGTTGTTTGTTTGTTTGTTTGTTTTTCACCTTTAGGAGTGTACATGAATTGAGAAGGTCAGGGATCTAGAGCAGAACTGCGTTTTGTTTAAAAGAAATAACTGATAGGACAAAAAACGGCAATATTTAAGCAAAATTCTTAAGAATTTAGCTAAAACTAAGAATAATACAGCATGTACTTAAAAAATTTTTTTTACAACATAGAATGCTTATGGAAACCATCAAGTTTGGTTGTTAGCAATACACAACAAAATATAATTCAATCACCTGTTACATATATAGAAAATATAAAGGCAAGATTAAAATGTTAAGGAAGTATAATGTAGAAAATGAGAAGAATATCTATATGTGCAGTATTAAATGATTCATAAGCAATTTTAAAATAGACATCACTGTTATACTTATGGATCCTGTTAAATCAGGAATCTACCACTGATGACCGGGTTATTGGGACAATCATGGACACTGATGAATGATGGCGAGCAGGAGAATAGAGGTACTACTAAGCGCCCACTCATCAGGTCTTATACACAAGTTCTTGTTAAATACTGAAGGTGCTTCAGGTGAAGGATTATTTGTCTCCATTCATAGGTGAGAATGTTATCTCTGAGAATTTGAATGACTTAGCCAAAGTCAAAGAGCCAGAGATAAAATGAGCTTTTAATGCAACCGATCCTTTTTTCTAAGGAAGGATGATAGCATTCTCTTAGAAATAACATACTAAAAGTGTTTGCTCAGTGGATGGCTGAATGAATGATTGAATCACTGATCCCCTTAGGAATTAGCATATCTTTTACCTGCTTATAAAATACAGAACTTTTTCTATCTAGAAATAGGCCCCCTTGCTGTTGAAGATGGAAATCAGTAATTTTGCACCTGCAGCATTTTGCTGGATGCTAGGAAAGAGTATTGCAGTGTCAGTGATTTCTTGAAGGCTGCATCTACATTTCAGGTTTACTTAGTTGGAAAAAGGACTCATTGACAAATTAAAATTTCAAGCATTCTTTAAATTAAGTGTTACTTAAACAAATCTAGGGTTATTTAAACCTATTTCAAGTGATTTGCATTAATTTCAGTGTTTTCTTCCTTCATAATTGACTTGACCTGGACCTCATTCATTTCACAAAGGAGCAGGAGAACAATCATTACTGGAAAAGCAATTGCTGAAAAGAAGCTTGTCACTGAATGCACCAGTTACAGTCCAGCTGAACAGGTTCAAGAGGGAACTTCTACTTTCAATTACATGAGCATCCCAGGAAAACAGTGAGTGTGTGTGTGTGTATATTTGTGTATGCACACACAAATGAATAATATATGCATTATATATATAATTTAATATGCATGCACCTTAATACACACACACACACACACACACACACACATAAAGCAGTTTAATAGTGAACAAAAATCTGAGGATATTTTATTCCAAAGGCACACCGATTAGCATGTAGAGAAAAGGCACTATTATCTGGCTTTGTTAGAATAAAAAAATTATGCAACATTTTGGTAGGAATGTTCTAGTATTTAGAACATTTAAATGAACATAATTTTGACAATTAATTTTAGTTCAGGAATATACAGAAAAATAGAATACCATGTATAAAAGACACTTGAAGAAAAGAGCACTGATACCCTGGAGGGAACTTGGTTGAGCATTTTCATCATTACCTTTGGCCTCAGACTAGTCTTCCCCAGGAACAGTCTCAGATGCCCTCTAGCAACTTCATCCTCTGATAATAGCATGCATTGTAAGAGAATGGAACCTAACGGCAGTTTATTTTTCCTCCTTTTCTTTCTTCCTTTCTATCTTTCCTTCCTTCCTTTTCATTTGTCTTTCTCCTTCTGTCTCTATCTCATTCTTTCTTCTATTTTTCCTTTTCTTCTTTTAAAATCATTTGTTAATTGAGTGTCTACTTTGTGATAGCATTGCTACCTGCTGAGTTTTAAGCTGTTAGTGATATAAGGAAATCCTGAGTGGCATGTGATTAAGCTTTACAGAGGCAAAGAGATNTCTCTATCTTTCCTTCCTTCCTTTTCATTTGTCTTTCTCCTTCTGTCTCTATCTCGTTCTTTCTTCTATTTTTCCTTTTCTTCTTTTAAAATCATTTGTTAATTGAGTGTCTACTTTGTGATAGCATTGTTACCTGCTGAGTTTTAAGCTGTTAGTGATATAAGGAAATCCTGAGTGGCATGTGATTAAGCTTTACAGAGGCAAAGAGATTATAGGAGCACTTGAGAGGAATTAAATATAGGGTATTCTCTGAGTCTTGAAGGACAGAATGAACTATGGACTTTGGGGGATAAGAAGGAGGGAGAAAAGTGGAAGAAAATAACTTCAAGTAGAAAAGTAAATGTCATGCGTTTCCAGTATGGCTAGAGAATGTTTATTAAGCAGTGGAAAGTCAGAGAAACAGGTCAAGATTAAACAATAAAGTGTCCTGTGACAAGAGAAAGAAGGTTGTCAAATCCAATTATAGTTTTCACAGCAGAATTGTAGGAGAACCAAAGTCCTGTGGGGTTCAGAAGGGATAATAATAAGGGTGACAAGTCAGTTCAGGACTTGACTCTGTGTAAAACACTATACCTAAAATAAAATCTATAATAACTAATTTAATCCATTCAATAGCACTATAAACAGTGATAATCTCATTATCATCCGTTTTAAAGAACTAAAGAAATTTAAAGAACAGATTTCTTAATTTTCCCACAGTTACAATGTTAGAGGATTCAAACTCAGGCCTTGCTAACTTCTGAGAAACAGTCACCAATTACTTAAAACAAGCTTGGAAAATTTATAGCTGCATTCATTTTCACTTGATGACAGATAAACATATTTATATTCATTTCTAAGTGATTGATATGTGTATAAATATTCAATAGTTGAAGATTTAAGAAAAGGTTGAAGACTAAAATATTAATAAAGCTTAGGTATATTGGGATTATAAATCAGTAAAACTGATTTTAAAATGATTTAAACATAGATGCATGCTCAGTCACTCAGTCTTGTCTGACTTTTGGGACCTTGTGGACTGTAGCCCACCAGGCTCCTCTGCCACGGAGTTCACCTTATCTATCATTTCTGACCATCTTCTTACTTTGTTCTTCAAAGACACTCAAGATCAACACTGTGTACCTGGCTCTGATTAGGGTAGCTATCCTCATGCCCTGCCCTCTGCTCCATTTTGATGGCTTAAGTATTAATACAAATTCCTGTTAACAATCCTAACTTCTTTGGCAGAAGACTATGTAACACAAAGTTCATCAAATGTAGTGAGGACATCCAGAACATTCAGTCTGATAACGATATCTGCTCAAAAGCTACATGTTCCATATGTCACGTGATGAAAAAAGCAAAAGATTTTTATTTTATATTTTTTAATTTTGGTCTTTGAATTTTAAGTGCGAATGCTTATTTTTAACTGAAAAATGTACAGTTTTTGAAATGCTTTTTCTGGACAAGCTTTTAAACTAAGGAATGACACTAAATTGCTTTTTTATTGTGCAAGATTTTATTCAGCTATTTTACCTTCTTTTTCATTTATTACTTTATTTTTGATTGGAGGGGAATTGCTTTACAATGTTGTGTTGGTTCCTGCTGTACAACAACATGAATCAGTCATAAAGGTATATATATACATATATATATAGATCTTCTCCTTGAGTTACTAAATTTCTACAAAATCCACTTCTCAACTCCTACCATATAATTGCAATTTAATTTAAAGCCAAAGATCCTGCCCCATTTTTTAGTTTTAACAGTAGGTAAATTATGTAAATAATAAAAAATATAAGTGAACATAAATAATATATATAAACATTTATACTTTAATGATATGCATTTATTACAGCTTAGTTTTACAAGTTGATTCTCATAGATGTATATTTGATTCTCACATAAAACCATTGAATTAGGGGTGAGAATTACTGTTATTTTCATTTCACAGATATAAGCTTGAGAATCAAGCTTACCTATTCTAAAATTATGGGCTTCTCTTTAGAATTTAGTTCCTCTATACAATGCTCTATTTATTTCTAAGCTCACAGTAAAAAAAAAAAAAAAAAGACATTTGAAATGGAAATATATCCATTGCCATTATATTTGTATGAACACAATTTTGAAAATAACAAAAATACGTCTACATACATAAATAATAATTAGTGGTATTTACATACTATGGAATATTATGTTGCCATTAAAATCAATGATTTGTACTCATATAACAGAGCCCCAATATATGTTTTATGCAAAGCACAAGCAAGTGTCAAACAAAATGCNATAACAAAAATATGTCTACATACATAAATAATAATTAGTGGTATTTACATACTATGGAATATTATGTTGCCATTAAAATCAATGATTTGTACTCATATAACAGAGCCCCAATATATGTTTTATGCAAAGCACAAGCAAGTGTCAAACAAAATGCATGTGAAAAAAGGAAAGAAAAAAAATAAAATGAATAAAAAGAAGGAAAGAAAGAAAGAGGAAGGTGAAAGTGTAGAAGGAAAGAAGAAAGGAAGAAAGGTAACAAGGAAGAGAGGGAAAGAGGAAGAAAGAAACAATGATTAAATAAGAGAAAAATTATATATGTCTTTTTGTGTATGTATAGACAATTCCTGAAAAAAATTTGAGGAACCTGAAAAGTTAAAATGAGTTGTGGAAAGAGAGGTTTTCATTTTTCATTTAAAAGTCCTCAAGTCTCTTCATTTATTTATGTATATTTAATTACAATGAACTATTAGTTTTATTATATATTTTTAAAAGCTACCACCAGTATTAATAGAATGATTTAAAAGGGAGTTTAATGCATATGTGTAATATGCTTGAGGTTATTATCACTAAATATGGACAATCTTATTACTTATGTTTTTCAAATAAGATCAAAGAATGTTCTTGATTTTTGTGATGGTTTTGCCTGAATAACTATTAATAAACTTAACTATCAACGCCACAAATTCACCTGTGTGAATTTGTCATATAATTGATTACATACTAAAATAGTGTTCTTCAAATCACTGAGGGTTTGTTTGTTTTATTATCATAAGAAATTTTGGTTTTACTGGCCTTCTGAATAAAATAAATTAAACCCGTGGCTTTATGCAATAGCTCTTTCTACCTTGTTAAGGGAGACATATTAGTTGACCACATATGAGTTTATTTCTGAGCTCTGAATTCTATTTCATTATTGGTGTATGTATTTTATGCCAGTACCATACTGTTTTGATTACTATTCACTTCTAATAAAGCTTGAAATTAAGAAGTGAGATGTCTCTAGGTTTCCTTCTCAAGATCATCGTGGCTATTTGGGATATTTGATAATTCCATGTAAACTATAAGATTCTTCTGTTTCTCTAAAAGTTGATATTGGAATCTTGAAAGGAGTTGCATTGAATCTGTAGATAATTTTGGGTGGTATGATATTTAAAAAACATTAATTCTTTCAGTCCATAATTACAAAATAGTCTTCTATGTATTTGTGTCTTCTTCAATATCCTTCATCAGTGTTTTATAATTTTCAGTGTACAGATCTTTCACCCCCTTGGTTAACTTTGTTACTGAGAGGAGTTGAAGATGTCAGAATAGAAGGACGTGTATCTCACTTCATCCCACAAACATAAATATAAATATCAGTTCAGTTCAGTCACTCAGTTGTGTCCGACTCTTTGCAACCCCATGAATCGCAGCATGCCAAGCCTCCCTGTCCATCACCGTCTCCCGGAGTTCACTCTGACTCGCGTCCATCAAGTTAGTGATGCCATCCAGCCATCTCATCCTCTGTCATCCCCTTCTCCTCCTGCCCCTAATCCATCCTAGCATCAGAGTCTTTTCCAATGAGTCAACTCTTCGCATGAGGTGGCCAAAGTACTGGAGTTTCAGCTTTAGCATCATTCCTTCCAAAGAACACCCAGGACTGATCTCCTTCAGAATGGACTGGTTGGATCTTCTTGCACTTCAAGGGACTCTCAAGAGTCTTCTCCAACACCACAGTTCAAAAGGATCAGTTCTTTGGCACTCAGCCTTCTTCACAGTCCAACACTCACATCCATACATGACCACAGGAAAAACCATAGCCTTGACCAGACAGACCTTAGTCGGCAAAGTAATGTCTCTGCTTTTGAATATACTATCTGGGTTGGTCATAACTTTTCTTCCAAGAGGTCTTTTAATTTCATGGCTGCAATCACCATCTGCATATATATCTTCAAATGGAACAATTCTCCCAGAATACCAACTAAAAGCTGACAGGAGATATTTTATACAATCAAATTTATAATAATGATCCTTATATATCCAGGTAGAATGAGAGGGAAAAATAAAATTTGGAAAGGGCCTGCACCCCTGGGAGGGAATTGTGGAAGACAGAAGGTTCTCTTACCCTGGGAACCTCCTTCACCTGCTGGGAGATTTACTGGGTCATATAGGGAGCTGTAGTTGTCTAGAATTTGCTTGAAAGCAAGGTGCAAGAACTGGCTTCCTTCTCAGCAGGGTAGGGAGGGGCAGCACAGGTATTCCTTGCCACATCATCACACTCTCCCACATAAGACTTGCACCTTCATGTGTGTGCTGCAACTGGGTGCTGAAACTCCAGCTTCAGCAGGCAGACTTGGTGAGGGGATTCTGAGTGGTAGTGCAGAGACCGCCCACAGGGCCTGGATTGTGATAGAGGCTGCTCTGGAGCTATGTGCAGAATGGAATGTGGGCTTACCATTGTTGTTTATTGTTTAGTCACTAAGTCATATCCTACTCTTGTGACCCCATGGACTGTAGCCTGCCAGGCTCCTCTGTCATGGGATTTCCCAGGCAAGAATACCAGAGTAGGTTACCATTTCCTTCTCTAGGGGATCTTCTCCGGCCCAGGGATTGAACTTGTGTCTCTTGCATTGGCAGGCAGATTCTTTGCCACTGAGCCACAAGGGAAGACTGGAAGCTTATCATAGGAAACCCATTATTATGGTATAAAAGGCATGGCATGGTTCTGCCATCAGAGTCTCATTGTCAGCATGTTCATGGCTAGGTGAAGTGCTGGCAGCCATGGGTTTTGGGAATACACACAAGCCAAAAGGTGGGGCTGGCATCTGTACTGATTGTCTGCACTCCCATAGTCAGAGTGGCTTCAGCTGACTTTGGGAACTCACATGTATTGGAAGTGGGTCCAAACCAATTATCATCCTTCCCACAGAGGAGTTGGTTCCAGGGGAGGTGTCAGAAACAACCTCAGTCTTTGTGTGCACACACACTACAGTGTCAGGAGAAGTCCAGGGTCGCAAGTCCCTGCTGATAGCTATTGAGGGAGAGTATGAAGCCACTTTTTCACAATGGGAGACTTTTGGTTCCACTTACTTCATACCACAGCTCAGAATCTGATCTATGGACCTTTGCTCCAACAACTGGGCCACATTCACTGCCCCCATAGGGATATTCTAACCACAGAGCAAAGAAGAGACCCCACCTGATAGTCAGTGCAGGCTCTAGTTACCACAATACCAAACGTACCTCCTATCAAGAGAACAATGACAATCGTACTCTGAGGAAAGACAATGCAGGTATCCATACCAAAGTCAATCTTCACACCAAAAATATTAGACTCACACAGGCTGCACAGAGACAGTAACACATAAATCTTATGGCAGGGCAGAAGGGAGTGGCAAGAGACATTCAAAATCCTAAAAGGGAGGGAAAAAAACACTAAAACCTAGGATACTCCACCCAGAAAATTATCAGGTAGAATAAAAAAAGAGATAAATTACATAAAAATAGCCCTTCAAGACCACAGTGGATCATTTTTTTCCTAAATTCAGAGGGTCAGAGAAATGTATGTAAAAGAATAAGCAGAGGAACTATAATGAATGGAAGGAACAAGATAAACCCCCTGAATAATGAAACATACCTTTCCAGTCTACCAGAACCCTGAGTTCAACAAGAGATACAAATTGTCAAAGAAATTAAGACGGAGTCTAGAAAGAAATGCAGATCACTGTAACAAGGGACTACAAATTATAAAGAGAAGTCAATCAAAATTAGATAACAGCTGAAATAAAAACTGAGCTAAAGGCAATGAATAACAGACTAAATTATACAAAAGGGTGAATAAATGAACTGGAAAATAAAGTAATAGTAATCACCCAATCAGAACAGCAGACAGAAAGGAATAAAGTAAATAAAAGCAATATATGAGTAATATCTATGGGATGATATATAAAGTATATATATATATATATATATATATACTGTTTATGACAAAACCAGCAGCCAAAGTAATACGCAGTGGTGAAAAGTTGAAAATCTTCCCACTAAATGCTGTAACAAAATGAGGATGTCCATGCTCATGACATCTATTTCACACAGGATTGGAAGTCTTACTCACAGAAATAGGACAAGAAAAAGAAATAAAAGGTATACAAATTAGAAAGGAGGAGGTAAAACTGCCATTATATGCAGATGACATAATACTCTATAGAGAAAACCCTAAAGATACCACACAAAAATTATTAGAACTAGCAAGTGAATTCAGTAAAGTAGCAGGATAAAGATTAGCACAGAAATTGTTGCATTTCATTACACCAACAAAAAAATGTGAGAAAGTTTATATATATACAGTTTAAAAATGTATCAGAATATAAAATATCCAGGAATAAACCTAACCAAGGAGATAAAAGACCCAAAACCTGAGAACTAGAACACACTGATAAAAAAAATAGATGATAGATGAAAGAAATTAAAATATATTACATGCTCTTCAACTGAAAGAATTAATATTCTCTTCAACTGAAAGAATTAATATTGTTAAAATGACATATTACACGAGAAACCTACAGATTTAATGTGATCCCAATTAAATTACCTATGGAATTTTTCATGGAACTAAAACAAACAATTCTAAAATTTATACGGAACCACACAATACTGAGGAAAAAGAACAAAGCTGGAGGCATAACCCAGACTTCAGACATACTACAAGGCTACAGTAGTCAAAATGACACAGTATTGGCACAAAAACAAATGTAAAGGGCAACAGAATAAAATAGAGACTGCAGAAATAAGCCCACAAATCTACAGTTAACCTTCAACAAAGGAGGTAATAACATACAATGAAAAAAACACAGTTTCTTTAGTAGGTGGTATTCAGAATGCTGGACAGTGGCAAGTAAATCAATGAAGTTAGAACACTCCCTCATACCATA
Source organism: Raphicerus campestris (assembly GCA_006410735.1). Lineage (NCBI taxonomy): Eukaryota > Metazoa > Chordata > Mammalia > Artiodactyla > Bovidae > Raphicerus > Raphicerus campestris. Next base: position 190,542 of record SJYW01043517.1, on the reverse strand, counting down.
CACACACTCCCTCATACCATACAGAAAAATAAACTCAAAATGGCTTCAAGACTTAATCACACATATCTAAAAATACTAGAAAAGAATAAAGGCAAAACTTTTTCTGATATAAATGGTAATGATGTCTTCTTAGATAAGGCTCACATTGCAATGGAAATAAAGCAAAAATGAACAAATGGAACCTAATCAAATTTGTGAGGCTTTGTACAGCAAAGGAAACCATAAACAACAACAACAACAACAAAACAACCTCTGGAATGGGAGAGAATAATTATAAATGATGTGACTGAAAGTTCTTATTTTTCAAAATGCATAAACAGGTCATACCACTCAATATCAATGTATGGGAAAAACCACCACCACAATATTGTCAAGTAATTAGCCTACATTTATAATAAATAATTAATTAAAAAAAACACATTTTCTCTGTACATCTGAGTTTTAGTGGAATTAAATTTTTTCACTCTGCTAAAAATAAATAAAACAAGTAACCCAATCAAAATTGGGAGGAAACCCAGACATTTCTCCAAAGAAAACATACTGATGGTCAACAAGAATATGATAAGATTTTAGACACTGCTAATTATTAGAGAAATGCAAATCACTTCAGTTATGTCCAACTCTGTGGGACCCGTCCGTGGGATATTTCCAAACAAGAGTACTGGAATGGGTTGTCACTGCCATATACATATATAAGTTCAGTTCAGTCACTCAGTCATGTCTGACTCTTTACGACATCATGGACCACAGCATGCCAAGCCTCCCTGTCCATTACCAACTCCTGGAGTTTACTCAGACTCATCTCCATTGAGTCAGCGATGCCATTCAACCATCTTATCCTCTGTCATTCTCCACTCCTCCTGCCGCAAATCCCTACCAGCATCAGGGCTTTTACAGTGAGTCAACTCTTTCATGTGGTGGCCAAAGTATTGGAGTTTCAGCTTCAGCTTCAGTCCTTCCAATGAACACCCAGGACTGATCTTTAGTATGGACTGGTTGTATCTCTTTGCAGTCCAAGGGATTCTCAAGAGTCTTCTCCAACACCACAGTTCAAAAGCATCAGTTCTTCGGTGCTCAGCTTACTATTATTTTTTTCTT
>SJYW01043517.1:172793-187693 GCA_006410735.1 Raphicerus campestris | reverse complement strand
AATGAACTGGAAAATAAAGTAATAGTAATCACCCAATCAGAACAGCAGACAGAAAGGAATAAAGTAAATAAAAGCAATATATGAGTAATATCTATGGGATGATATATAAAGTATATATATATATATATATATATACTGTTTATGACAAAACCAGCAGCCAAAGTAATACGCAGTGGTGAAAAGTTGAAAATCTTCCCACTAAATGCTGTAACAAAATGAGGATGTCCATGCTCATGACATCTATTTCACACAGGATTGGAAGTCTTACTCACAGAAATAGGACAAGAAAAAGAAATAAAAGGTATACAAATTAGAAAGGAGGAGGTAAAACTGCCATTATATGCAGATGACATAATACTCTATAGAGAAAACCCTAAAGATACCACACAAAAATTATTAGAACTAGCAAGTGAATTCAGTAAAGTAGCAGGATAAAGATTAGCACAGAAATTGTTGCATTTCATTACACCAACAAAAAAATGTGAGAAAGTTTATATATATACAGTTTAAAAATGTATCAGAATATAAAATATCCAGGAATAAACCTAACCAAGGAGATAAAAGACCCAAAACCTGAGAACTAGAACACACTGATAAAAAAAATAGATGATAGATGAAAGAAATTAAAATATATTACATGCTCTTCAACTGAAAGAATTAATATTCTCTTCAACTGAAAGAATTAATATTGTTAAAATGACATATTACACGAGAAACCTACAGATTTAATGTGATCCCAATTAAATTACCTATGGAATTTTTCATGGAACTAAAACAAACAATTCTAAAATTTATACGGAACCACACAATACTGAGGAAAAAGAACAAAGCTGGAGGCATAACCCAGACTTCAGACATACTACAAGGCTACAGTAGTCAAAATGACACAGTATTGGCACAAAAACAAATGTAAAGGGCAACAGAATAAAATAGAGACTGCAGAAATAAGCCCACAAATCTACAGTTAACCTTCAACAAAGGAGGTAATAACATACAATGAAAAAAACACAGTTTCTTTAGTAGGTGGTATTCAGAATGCTGGACAGTGGCAAGTAAATCAATGAAGTTAGAACACTCCCTCATACCATACACACACTCCCTCATACCATACAGAAAAATAAACTCAAAATGGCTTCAAGACTTAATCACACATATCTAAAAATACTAGAAAAGAATAAAGGCAAAACTTTTTCTGATATAAATGGTAATGATGTCTTCTTAGATAAGGCTCACATTGCAATGGAAATAAAGCAAAAATGAACAAATGGAACCTAATCAAATTTGTGAGGCTTTGTACAGCAAAGGAAACCATAAACAACAACAACAACAACAAAACAACCTCTGGAATGGGAGAGAATAATTATAAATGATGTGACTGAAAGTTCTTATTTTTCAAAATGCATAAACAGGTCATACCACTCAATATCAATGTATGGGAAAAACCACCACCACAATATTGTCAAGTAATTAGCCTACATTTATAATAAATAATTAATTAAAAAAAACACATTTTCTCTGTACATCTGAGTTTTAGTGGAATTAAATTTTTTCACTCTGCTAAAAATAAATAAAACAAGTAACCCAATCAAAATTGGGAGGAAACCCAGACATTTCTCCAAAGAAAACATACTGATGGTCAACAAGAATATGATAAGATTTTAGACACTGCTAATTATTAGAGAAATGCAAATCACTTCAGTTATGTCCAACTCTGTGGGACCCGTCCGTGGGATATTTCCAAACAAGAGTACTGGAATGGGTTGTCACTGCCATATACATATATAAGTTCAGTTCAGTCACTCAGTCATGTCTGACTCTTTACGACATCATGGACCACAGCATGCCAAGCCTCCCTGTCCATTACCAACTCCTGGAGTTTACTCAGACTCATCTCCATTGAGTCAGCGATGCCATTCAACCATCTTATCCTCTGTCATTCTCCACTCCTCCTGCCGCAAATCCCTACCAGCATCAGGGCTTTTACAGTGAGTCAACTCTTTCATGTGGTGGCCAAAGTATTGGAGTTTCAGCTTCAGCTTCAGTCCTTCCAATGAACACCCAGGACTGATCTTTAGTATGGACTGGTTGTATCTCTTTGCAGTCCAAGGGATTCTCAAGAGTCTTCTCCAACACCACAGTTCAAAAGCATCAGTTCTTCGGTGCTCAGCTTACTATTATTTTTTTCTTTAATTTTTAATTGAACTGTACAGCAAAATTATATATATATATATATATGTCTTTATATACACTTATATGTGTTATTTCCATTATAGATTTTTATAAGATGTTGACTATAGTTCCCTGATATCAGTGATATACTTTGGAGGATACATCTGAAGGAAATAAAGTTATCATCTTGAAGATATATCTCCCCCTCCATTTTCATTGCATTATTTACAACAGCCAAAACATAAAAACAATCCAAGTGTTTTTAGATAAATGGAGCAAAAAATGTGACAAACTTATTAATAAAACCATGTTGCCATTTGTGACAGGGCTTCCCCGGTAGTTCAGTGGTAAATAATACACCTGCATAAGATTCAGGTTCAATCCATGTGTCTCCAGTAATCCTGCCTGGGAAATTCAATTGACAGAAGAGCCTGATGGGCTATGGTCCATGATGTTACAAAAAAGTAGGACACAACTTATGACTAAACAACAATAATATTTGAGACAACATAGCTGAAGCTTGAGTTCATTATGTTGATTAAAATAAGTCAGGAAAAAAAGACAGATACCATATAAACTGAGCTTTAGTTGAATCTAAAACAAAACCAATGTTACAAAAATAGGGAAACAATTTGTGTTTGCTGGAGGACATGGTGGATGGGTGGGACATGGGTGAAAGCAGGAAAACTGTATAAACTTTCAATTTTAAGATAAGTTCTGGACATGTGATTACAACATGGTAACAATAGGTCAGTCAGTCATTCAGGACTCAGTTGTGCCAGATTCTTTGCAAGCCCATGGACTGCAGCACCCAAGGCATCCTAACACCAAATCTGAAACTTGTTCAAACTCATGTACATGAGTTGAGTTGGTGATGCCATCCAACCATTTTATCCTCTGCTTTCCCCTTCTCCTCCTGCCTTTAATCTTTCCAAGCATCAAGATCTTTTCCAGGGAGTGAGTCAGTACTTCCCATCAGGTGGCCAAAGTACTGGAGCTTCAGCTTCAGTATCTAATCCTTCTAATGAAAATTCAGAACTGATTTCCTTTAGGATTGACTGGGTTGATCTTGTATTTCAATGGACTCTCAAGAGTCTTCTTCAACACCACAGTTCAAAAGCATAGATTCTTTGGCACTCAGCTTTCTTTATAGTCCAACTCTCACATCCATATGTGACAACTGGAAAAAAACATACCTTTGACAAGATGGGCCTTTGTCAGCCAAGGGATGTCTCTGCTTTCTAATATGATGTCTAGGTTGGCCATAGCTTTTCTTCCCAAGTACAAATGCCTTTTAATTTTATGGCTGCAATCACCATTTACAGTGATTTTAGAGACCAAGAGAATAAAGTCTCTAATCGTTTTCATTGTTTCCCCATCTATATGCCATGAATTGATGGGACCAGATGTTAGGTTATATTTCTTTTGAATGTTGAGTTTTAAGCCAGCTTTTTCACTCTCCTCTTTCACTTTCAACAAGAGGCTCTTTGGTTCCTCTTTGCTTTCTGCCATAAGGATACTGTCATCTGCATATCTGATATTATTGATATTTCTCCCAGAAATCTTGACTCCAACTTGTGCTTCATCCAGCCCAGCATTTTGCATGATGTACTATGCATATAAGTTAAATAAGCAGGATGACAATACACAGCCTTGATGTACTCCTTTTCCAATTTGGAACCAGTCAGTCCGTTGTTTGATGTTTGGGTCCAACTGTTGTTTCCTGACCTTCATACAAGTTTTTCAGGGGGCAGGTAAGATGGTCTGGCATTACCATCTCTTTAAGAATTTCCCACAGTTTCTTGTGATGCACATAGTCAAAGGCTTTAGTTTAGTCACTGAAGAAGAAATAGATATTTTTCTGGAATTATCTTGTTGTTGTTGTTGTTGTTTTTTCCTGTGATCCAATGGATGTCAGCAATTTGATCTCTGATTCCTCTCCCTTTTCTAAATCCAGCTTGAACATCTGGAAGTTGTTTAACGTACTGTTGAAGCTTGATTCAGGCACCCAGTCATGTCTGTCTCTTTGCAACCCCATGGACTATACAGTCCATGGAATTCTCCAGGCCAGAATACTGGAGTGGGTAGCCTATCCCTTCTCCAGCAGATATTCCCGACCCAGGAATCAAACCGGGGTCTCCTGCATTGCAGATGGGTTCTTTACCAATTGAGTTGCTTAGCTTGGAGAATTCTGAGCATTACTTTCCTAGTGTGTGAGATGAATATAATTATGTGGTGGTTTCAACATTCTTTGGCATTGCCTTTCTTTGGGACTGGAATGAAAACTGACCTTTTCTAGCCCTGTGGCCACTGCTGAGTTTTCCAAATTTGCTGGCATTTTGAGTGCAGCACTTAAACAGTATTATCTTTTAGGATCCAAAATAGCTCAGTTGGAATTCCATCATCTCCTCTAGTTTTGCTCATAGTGATGCTTCTTAAGGCCCATTGAATTCACACTCTAGGATGTCTGACTCTAGTCCAGTGATCATACCATCATGGTTATCTGGGTTATGAAGATGTTCCTTATATAGTTCTTCTGTGTATTTTTGCCACCTCTTCTTAATATCTTCTGCTTCTGTTAGGTCCGTACAGTTTCTGTCCTTATTGTGCACAACTTTGCATGAAATGTTCCCTTGGTATCTCTAATTTTCTTGAAGAGATCTCTAGTCTTTTCCATTCTATTGTGTCCTCTATTTCTTTGCCTTGATCACTTAGGAAGTCTTTCTTATCTCTCCTAGCTATTCTTTTTAACTACACATAACAATACTATATTAAATATTTGAGATTGTCTAAGAGAACAAATCTTAAAAGTTTTCATATGAAAAATATAGCAACCAGTTGAGAGTATGTGTTAACGAAACTTAGTGCAGTAATGATTTCACAATATACACATATATTAAATCATTGTGCTCTACAATCTAAAATTATACTTCCCTGGTGGCTCAGTGGCAAAGAATCCGCCAGCCAATGGAGGAGATATGGCTTTGATCCCTGAGACAGAAAGATCTCCTGGAGAAGGAAATGGCAATCCACTCCAGTATTCTTGCCTTAGAAATCCTATGGACAAAGGAGTCTGGTGGGCTACAGTCCAGTGGGTCATAAATGAATCTGGGACAAATCAATGACTAAACAACAAACATACAATGGTATGTGTCAATTATATCTCGATAAAACTGAAAAAAAACCTTTCAGCTAAAGGGAGTATGGCCAGTGTGACAAATATCAAGATTGAATAACTTTAAAAATGGATTAATTCACTGGTAGAATTAAAAATTTTTTTTCAATGACTTAAGTAAGAATTTGATCTGACACAACATATATACTAACTAGTTTTAACACATTTTGTTAAAAATTCAGGAGAAACATTGTTCAAGTTCAAATTTTGGAACATGGAGGTTAACTATCTTAGTAGTTGTAAAATTCAAAGCAGCACTGAAATATTTTAGATTTGATAATGATAGCAAAAAATTCTTTTGATACATTATTTTAACAAGGAAGGAAGGCAAAGTCAATATCGATTTAGGCCAAAGAGGGCATTTACTGACTTGTATGATTGCAAATATTAGAAGTAGGAATGGCTTTAATCAAAGCTCCCTCTCTTCCCTCTACTCACTCTTAACATATCAATTTCATCCTAAAATTAGTTCCCTTGATAAATGGCTGCAGTAGTTCCAGACCTCATGCATTCTCAGGATATGTTAACATGAAGGGAAATCATTTCTTTTGGCTCAGTGGTATTGAATCCACCTGCCAATGCAGGAGGCACAGGTGACATAGGTCCAATCCCTATGTTGGAAAGATCCCCTGGAAAAGGAAATGGCAACAGATTCCAGTATTCTTTCTTAGGAAATTCCTAAGAGGCAGAGGAGCCTCGCAGCTACAGTCCATCAGCCCATAGGGTGGCAAAGACTTGGACACAACTGAGTGACTGAGCATGCATGTATACAAGCAAAGGGAGAAAAAAAAATTTCCTCCAAAAGTCCTAAAATCTCCTGACACCTCACCCTTCCTATTGTGTTATGCCTTCTGGAGACAGAAGTCTAAAGTAGCCAGGAAGGCCAACTTATTTAGATCCCATGTCTGAATACTTTGGAGAGGTTTTCCAAAAGAAAATCTGTGAAAAGTAGAGATTAGTGCTACTTAGAAGGAGGATGGTAGAAGAAATTAACATGACACTTGCTTAAGAAAGATTACTTGTGAGAAAAATGGATAAGAATAAAGAATATTAGGTAAAAAATAATTGTGATAATTTCAGATTTTAGATTAAAAAAAAAAAACCAAAAACGAACTTCTGACCAGTTAGCTGTGGTAATAAAGAGATAAACAGATATAGGAAACCTAAAACTATAACAACAATAGATGGCACACTGAATCTGCCCAGAACTGTAACAATGCTACTAAGCTACAAAAAGGAAATGCAGTGAAAAATTTTATGTGTGCACGTGTTAAGTTGCTTCAGTAGTGTCTGACTCTTGGATCCTATGAACTGTAGCCCACCAGGGTCCTTTGTCCACGGGATTCTCCAGGCAAGAATATGGAAGTGGGTTGCCTTGCCCTCTTCCAGGAGATCTTCCCAAGCCCGAGATTGAACCCACATCTCTTGAGTCTTCTGCATTGGCAGGTGGGTTCTTTAACATTAGTGTCACCTGGAAGGTCAGTGTAACTTTATAGACTATACTTATTATAAAAATTGATCCTTAGAAGAGAGTATAATTTTAAGATGATTACAAAAAGCAGTTCAAATCCTAAAAGATGATGCTGTGAAAGTGCTGCACTCAATATGTAGCGAATCTGGAAAACTCAGCAGTGGCCACAGGACTGGAAAAGGTCAGTTTTCATTCCAACCTCAAAGAAAGGCAATGCCAAAGAATGCTCAAAATACTGCACAATTGCACTCATCTCACATGCTTAAAATTCTCCAAGTGAGGCTTCAACAGTACATGAACCAAGAACTCCCAGATATTCAAGATGGATTTAGAAAAGGCAGAGGAACCAGAAATGAAATTGCCAACATCCCTTGGATTGTCAAAAAAGCAAGAGAGTTCCAGAAAAACATCTATTTCTGCTTCATTGACTACACTAAAGCCTTTGACTGTGTGGATCATACAAACTGTGGCAAATTTTTAAAGAGATGGGAATACCAGACCACTTTACCTGTCTCTTGAGAAGCCTGTATGTGGGTCAATGACTCAGTTCTAATGAGATGGATGAAACTGGAGCCGATTGTACAGAGTGAAGTAAGCCAGAAAGAAAAACACCAATACAGTATACTGACACATACATATGGAATTTAGGAAGATAGTAATGATAACCCTGTAAGCTGTCTCTTATACACATCTTAACAAGGAAGGAAGGCAAAGTCAATATCGATTTAGGCCAAAGAGGGCATTTACTGACTTGTATGATTGCAAATATTAGAAGTAGGAATGGCTTTAATCAAAGCTCCCTCTCTTCCCTCTACTCACTCTTAACATATCAATTTCATCCTAAAATTAGTTCCCTTGATAAATGGCTGCAGTAGTTCCAGACCTCATGCATTCTCAGGATATGTTAACATGAAGGGAAATCATTTCTTTTGGCTCAGTGGTATTGAATCCACCTGCCAATGCAGGAGGCACAGGTGACATAGGTCCAATCCCTATGTTGGAAAGATCCCCTGGAAAAGGAAATGGCAACAGATTCCAGTATTCTTTCTTAGGAAATTCCTAAGAGGCAGAGGAGCCTCGCAGCTACAGTCCATCAGCCCATAGGGTGGCAAAGACTTGGACACAACTGAGTGACTGAGCATGCATGTATACAAGCAAAGGGAGAAAAAAAAATTTCCTCCAAAAGTCCTAAAAGCTCCTGACACCTCACCCTTCCTATTGTGTTATGCCTTCTGGAGACAGAAGTCTAAAGTAGCCAGGAAGGCCAACTTATTTAGATCCCATGTCTGAATACTTTGGAGAGGTTTTCCAAAAGAAAATCTGTGAAAAGTAGAGATTAGTGCTACTTAGAAGGAGGATGGTAGAAGAAATTAACATGACACTTGCTTAAGAAAGATTACTTGTGAGAAAAATGGATAAGAATAAAGAATATTAGGTAAAAAATAATTGTGATAATTTCAGATTTTAGATTAAAAAAAAAAACAAACCAAAAACGAACTTCTGACCAGTTAGCTGTGGTAATAAAGAGATAAACAGATATAGGAAACCTAAAACTATAACAACAATAGATGGCACACTGAATCTGCCCAGAACTGTAACAATGCTACTAAGCTACAAAAAGGAAATGCAGTGAAAAATTTTATGTGTGCACGTGTTAAGTTGCTTCAGTAGTGTCTGACTCTTGGATCCTATGAACTGTAGCCCACCAGGGTCCTTTGTCCACGGGATTCTCCAGGCAAGAATATGGAAGTGGGTTGCCTTGCCCTCTTCCAGGAGATCTTCCCAAGCCCGAGATTGAACCCACATCTCTTGAGTCTTCTGCATTGGCAGGTGGGTTCTTTAACATTAGTGTCACCTGGAAGGTCAGTGTAACTTTATAGACTATACTTATTATAAAAATTGATCCTTAGAAGAGAGTATAATTTTAAGATGATTACAAAAAGCAGTTCAAATCCTAAAAGATGATGCTGTGAAAGTGCTGCACTCAATATGTAGCGAATCTGGAAAACTCAGCAGTGGCCACAGGACTGGAAAAGGTCAGTTTTCATTCCAACCTCAAAGAAAGGCAATGCCAAAGAATGCTCAAAATACTGCACAATTGCACTCATCTCACATGCTTAAAATTCTCCAAGTGAGGCTTCAACAGTACATGAACCAAGAACTCCCAGATATTCAAGCTGGATTTAGAAAAGGCAGAGGAACCAGAAATGAAATTGCCAACATCCCTTGGATTGTCAAAAAAGCAAGAGAGTTCCAGAAAAACATCTATTTCTGCTTCATTGACTACACTAAAGCCTTTGACTGTGTGGATCATACAAACTGTGGCAAATTTTTAAAGAGATGGGAATACCAGACCACTTTACCTGTCTCTTGAGAAGCCTGTATGTGGGTCAATGACTCAGTTCTAATGAGATGGATGAAACTGGAGCCGATTGTACAGAGTGAAGTAAGCCAGAAAGAAAAACACCAATACAGTATACTGACACATACATATGGAATTTAGGAAGATAGTAATGATAACCCTGTAAGCGAGACAATATAGGAGACACAAAAGTATAGAACGGACTGTTGACATCTGGGGGAGAGGGAGAGGGTGGGATGATTTGGGAGAATGACACTGAAACATGTATACTATCATATAAGAAATGAAGCGCCAGTCTATGTTCAATGCAGAATACAGAATGCTTGGGGCTGGTGTACGGGATGATCCGGGGAGGTGGGGTGGGGAGGGAGCTGGGAGGGGGCTTCGGCATGGGGAGATCGTGTACACCTGTGGATGATTCATGTCAATGTATGGCAAAACCAATACAGTACTGTAAAATAGAATAAAGTATTAAAAGGAAAAAAAATAAAATAAAAAAATAAAAGAAAATAGCTATTAAAAAAATAAATAAGAAACAATATTTAGAACCTGATATGGAACAACATACTTGTTCCACACTGGGAAAGGAGTACGTCAAGGCTGTATGTTGTCACCTGCTTATTTAACTTCAATGCAGATTACATCATGCAAAATGCTGGGCTGGATAAAGCACAAGTTGGAGTCAAGATTGCTGGGAGAAATATACATAACCTCAGATATGCATATGATTCCACCCATATGGCAGAAAGTGAACTTTTTGGTGAGGAGAAAGAGGAGAGTGAAAAAGCTGGCTTAAATTTCACCATTCAAAAAATATAGATTTTAACATCTGGTTCCATCACTTCATTGCAAATGGGAAACAATGGAAACAGTGACAGACTATTTTGGGGGCTCCAAAATCACTGCAAATGGTGACTGCAGCCATGAAATTAAGAAACATGCTCGTTGGAGGAAAAGCTATGATCAACCTAGACAGCATATTAAAAAGTAGAGACATTACTTGGTAGACAAAAGCCTGTATAGTCAAAGCTATGGTTTTTCCAGTAGTCATGTATTGATGTGAGAGTTGGGCTATAAAGAAGGCTGAGAGCCAAAGAATTGATGATTTCAAATGGCAATGTTGGAGAAAACTCTTGAGAATCTCTTGGACTGCAAGGACATCAAACCAGTTAATCCTAAAGGAAATCAATATTCATTGGAAGAACTGATGCTGATGCTCTGTTATTTGGCCACCTGATGGGAAGAGCTGACTGACTGCAAGAGACCCTGATGCTGGGAATGATTGAAGGCAGGAGGAGAAGGGGACGCTAGAGGATGAGATGGTCGGCGTCACCGACACAATGAAAATGAGTTTGAGCTAGCCCTGGGAGATGATGGACAGCAAAGCCTGGTGTGTTGAAGTCCATGGGCTTCTGAAAGAATCAGAAATGACTGAGTGACTAAACAGCAACAACAGCAGAAAAGCAACAAATCTGGTAAAAAGACATGGAAAATGTGACCTGTGTTTCAACTCTAAACCCACTGTGGCTCCTCAGGGACCTGTTAGGTAACCAAAAATATATTACAAGGACATCAATTAAAAAATGGTGAAGAGCATGAACTTGAATAGAATAAAATCTCTGGTTAAAATCAACTCTAGGAAAATTTGGGATCATTTGGAATATAACCAAATGGTAATATAACCAGGAGATTTTTTTTTTTTTGGCCAACTTTCCTAGCTAAGTTTCTGAAAGCATCATTACAGAATTAAAAATGGAGTTTTTGTATTTGCTGCAAAGCTTGACTGTTCCTAATATATTTCCACTTTCACTTAATAAGATATTTTCACTACAGCTGTAACTTGTCAGATGCATCCTACTTTTTATAGCTGTGTAAAATGTCTCTGATTACAAACAGTGAGCATTTAGTCATTTGTTGGAGCTGAGCTATATGCCTGTCATTCCAGCTCTTCTAGGATATTCTGCAGCTTTGCTTGTTTTCTCCCTCCCTCTTCATTAACTAGTTTTGTTTTCTCTCCCTGGTTCATGCCATTATTACTTTTTTTTTTTTTTTTTTTTGTGAACTAGGATCAACCTCTTTCTATGTTTTACTACTAGTAAGTCCAAGGAGAAAAAAGATAACATTCTATTTGTGTTCACTAACTTTTTCCTTGGCTTCAACTAAAATCATGTTTCTAATAGTCAGAATTTCCATCAAAGATAATTTCTCTCTGTATTTTTTCAAAAATGACTTCTGACCAATCTTTCCTGGATTTCGAACTTGGTTTTTCTAACTTCATTTTTATAAATATTTTAATTTATCCTTAATTTTCTCTACTCTATTTTTAGAAAATGTATATATTTATAATACTACTAGACAATCTGCTTCCATAGAAATTAGTTGAGCAACATCAAGTTAATTTTTTTCTATCTGGAATTGCTATATACTTGTCTAGGGAGTTTCTAATTATTGGTATCTTTTGGACTTCTCAGGTGAGCTCAGTGGTAAAGAATCAGCCTGCCACTGTAGGAGGCAAAGAAGACTTGGATTTGGCTTCTGGGTTGGGAAGGCCCCCTGGAGCAGGAATGAAAACCCACTCCAGTATTTTGGCCTGGAAAATCCCAGGCAAAGAGGAGCCTTGTGGGCTACAATATAGGGGTTGCAAAGAATCAGACACAATTGAGGAACTGAGCACAGCACAGGCTTTTTTTTTTTTTTTTTTTTTAATTGGAGGCTAATTAAATGATTAATGTGCCATGCTCTGGGTAAGGCAATTTACAAAATTTTATTTTTCTCTCTTTAAGTCTGTGATGTAAATAGTACAAACGTTCATATTTTATATATGGGTAAATGGAGCCCCTGAGTGAATGAACTGAACTGAACTGAAATGGAGCCCCATAAGAGTAAAATATTCCAAATCAAACAATAAGGAAGTATTGGAACCTACACTTGAATTCCACTCTATCAGACTGCAACCATGATATACTAATGCATAGCTTATTTCTTCTCTGTTTTCTTCTTTTAGTGTGATCATCAGTATCTACATTTAGGTTTCATGCTTTGAATTCAGACAGAATGAACATATATCAAAGTCTCTAGCTGTTTATGAACAGGAGATTTTTCACTACATTTTATCTCACTTATTCATGACATTTTCCAAACAACCTCACAGAGATTCTTGCACATTCATCATCAAATATCTCATCTAGAGTATCCAGAATGATTGCGTAGAGGAAGAATGAATTTGTTTAATGACNTTTTTTTTTTTTTTTTTTTTGTGAACTAGGATCAACCTCTTTCTATGTTTTACTACTAGTAAGTCCAAGGAGAAAAAAGATAACATTCTATTTGTGTTCACTAACTTTTTCCTTGGCTTCAACTAAAATCATGTTTCTAATAGTCAGAATTTCCATCAAAGATAATTTCTCTCTGTATTTTTTCAAAAATGACTTCTGACCAATCTTTCCTGGATTTCGAACTTGGTTTTTCTAACTTCATTTTTATAAATATTTTAATTTATCCTTAATTTTCTCTACTCTATTTTTAGAAAATGTATATATTTATAATACTACTAGACAATCTGCTTCCATAGAAATTAGTTGAGCAACATCAAGTTAATTTTTTTCTATCTGGAATTGCTATATACTTGTCTAGGGAGTTTCTAATTATTGGTATCTTTTGGACTTCTCAGGTGAGCTCAGTGGTAAAGAATCAGCCTGCCACTGTAGGAGGCAAAGAAGACTTGGATTTGGCTTCTGGGTTGGGAAGGCCCCCTGGAGCAGGAATGAAAACCCACTCCAGTATTTTGGCCTGGAAAATCCCAGGCAAAGAGGAGCCTTGTGGGCTGCAATATAGGGGTTGCAAAGAATCAGACACAATTGAGGAACTGAGCACAGCACAGGCTTTTTTTTTTTTTTTTTTTTTTAATTGGAGGCTAATTAAATGATTAATGTGCCATGCTCTGGGTAAGGCAATTTACAAAATTTTATTTTTCTCTCTTTAAGTCTGTGATGTAAATAGTACAAACGTTCATATTTTATATATGGGTAAATGGAGCCCCTGAGTGAATGAACTGAACTGAACTGAAATGGAGCCCCATAAGAGTAAAATATTCCAAATCAAACAATAAGGAAGTATTGGAACCTACACTTGAATTCCACTCTATCAGACTGCAACCATGATATACTAATGCATAGCTTATTTCTTCTCTGTTTTCTTCTTTTAGTGTGATCATCAGTATCTACATTTAGGTTTCATGCTTTGAATTCAGACAGAATGAACATATATCAAAGTCTCTAGCTGTTTATGAACAGGAGATTTTTCACTACATTTTATCTCACTTATTCATGACATTTTCCAAACAACCTCACAGAGATTCTTGCACATTCATCATCAAATATCTCATCTAGAGTATCCAGAATGATTGCGTAGAGGAAGAATGAATTTGTTTAATGACTGCGTTTTACTTCCTCAGTATCTTGCTAGTCATTGATTTGATGTTTAGAATGATCTCTCTTAAAATTTATTTCCTGTTTCCATATACCTCTTAGGAACACTCCAGTGAGAAAGACTTGGCTGTTGAAGCTGGATTTCTTCTTTCAAAACACATGGGGAACTTTTTAATATATCAAGAAAAATATTAAATAATAAGAATGAGATAAAAAGAAACACTCTCCTTCTTTGATTTATGGGAAGTCAAATGCTACCTTTCATCTCTTATTTCTGAGCACTTGTCAAAAACCATTTTCATGAATTCCTAGTCTGCTACACATCCCTTAAATGTTAACCCTGACAGCATTTGACCTCAGTCTTCTTTTCTTCTCTCTTAGATGGTTGCCAGAACATTTTCATTGTGATTTAATAATCACTGACTACCAAATCTCTGTTTCAGCCTGTTTGTAATCTAATATGTCAAATAATTTACAAGACATTTATACTTGGGTATACTACAGACATTTCAAACTAGCAAGGCTAAGGGAGAATGCATAGCCTATTTCAAGGTGTTCCTCCTCATTCTCAGGGTCGATGCAGGTAATTTTTAGTTCACAGCTTCACTCAAGCCAGGGAAAGTAAACTTTATTTCTCATTCCCACAATTCAGTCACCAAATCTCATCAGTTTGTATTTTTATTCTGTCTTAAATCTCCCTCCACATTTCTTACTTTCATAGATCAAATTTTTAATTCTTTTTCTAGACATGTGCACTAGCCTCTGAATTGCTCCCTAGAATTGAATTTACCCCTTTTCCAATTCATTTTCTATCCTGCTATCAGAATAGTCTTTCTAAAGGATTAATAGACTCTTTACTGCTAGAAATTTTTCATTGCTTTCAGAACAAAATCCAAACTTTATAGTATAATACAATATATCCTGTGTTCTAGCTATTATTTTTCTCTCTGACCTACTGAATGAATGATACTTACACAATACTTGTTAATATCAGAAAGCATGATATTTCATGAAATAGGTACATGGTTGACAGCATACATGAAATATATGATGGCATGATTCTATTCTATTGCATAGAATATATGATAATTTTAATATACTAAGAACTTGGATCAACCAACGATTTAACATTTTTATTACATCTATAAGATTTTAAATTGCAAAATGCTTTTCTATATATTAATTAGAATTAATTACAAAATATAAGCAAGCACTTGCCATCTTCTTAAATGTACCAAAATTATTGGTTTATTTGTTCTTTCTCTTTTAAAAATAACTTCTTACTTTTTTTTTTTT
>SJYW01043517.1:132868-172573 GCA_006410735.1 Raphicerus campestris | reverse complement strand
TTTTTTTTTTTTTTTTTTTTGTGAACTAGGATCAACCTCTTTCTATGTTTTACTACTAGTAAGTCCAAGGAGAAAAAAGATAACATTCTATTTGTGTTCACTAACTTTTTCCTTGGCTTCAACTAAAATCATGTTTCTAATAGTCAGAATTTCCATCAAAGATAATTTCTCTCTGTATTTTTTCAAAAATGACTTCTGACCAATCTTTCCTGGATTTCGAACTTGGTTTTTCTAACTTCATTTTTATAAATATTTTAATTTATCCTTAATTTTCTCTACTCTATTTTTAGAAAATGTATATATTTATAATACTACTAGACAATCTGCTTCCATAGAAATTAGTTGAGCAACATCAAGTTAATTTTTTTCTATCTGGAATTGCTATATACTTGTCTAGGGAGTTTCTAATTATTGGTATCTTTTGGACTTCTCAGGTGAGCTCAGTGGTAAAGAATCAGCCTGCCACTGTAGGAGGCAAAGAAGACTTGGATTTGGCTTCTGGGTTGGGAAGGCCCCCTGGAGCAGGAATGAAAACCCACTCCAGTATTTTGGCCTGGAAAATCCCAGGCAAAGAGGAGCCTTGTGGGCTACAATATAGGGGTTGCAAAGAATCAGACACAATTGAGGAACTGAGCACAGCACAGGCTTTTTTTTTTTTTTTTTTTTTAATTGGAGGCTAATTAAATGATTAATGTGCCATGCTCTGGGTAAGGCAATTTACAAAATTTTATTTTTCTCTCTTTAAGTCTGTGATGTAAATAGTACAAACGTTCATATTTTATATATGGGTAAATGGAGCCCCTGAGTGAATGAACTGAACTGAACTGAAATGGAGCCCCATAAGAGTAAAATATTCCAAATCAAACAATAAGGAAGTATTGGAACCTACACTTGAATTCCACTCTATCAGACTGCAACCATGATATACTAATGCATAGCTTATTTCTTCTCTGTTTTCTTCTTTTAGTGTGATCATCAGTATCTACATTTAGGTTTCATGCTTTGAATTCAGACAGAATGAACATATATCAAAGTCTCTAGCTGTTTATGAACAGGAGATTTTTCACTACATTTTATCTCACTTATTCATGACATTTTCCAAACAACCTCACAGAGATTCTTGCACATTCATCATCAAATATCTCATCTAGAGTATCCAGAATGATTGCGTAGAGGAAGAATGAATTTGTTTAATGACTGCGTTTTACTTCCTCAGTATCTTGCTAGTCATTGATTTGATGTTTAGAATGATCTCTCTTAAAATTTATTTCCTGTTTCCATATACCTCTTAGGAACACTCCAGTGAGAAAGACTTGGCTGTTGAAGCTGGATTTCTTCTTTCAAAACACATGGGGAACTTTTTAATATATCAAGAAAAATATTAAATTATAAGAATGAGATAAAAAGAAACACTCTCCTTCTTTGATTTATGGGAAGTCAAATGCTACCTTTCATCTCTTATTTCTGAGCACTTGTCAAAAACCATTTTCATGAATTCCTAGTCTGCTACACATCCCTTAAATGTTAACCCTGACAGCATTTGACCTCAGTCTTCTTTTCTTCTCTCTTAGATGGTTGCCAGAACATTTTCATTGTGATTTAATAATCACTGACTACCAAATCTCTGTTTCAGCCTGTTTGTAATCTAATATGTCAAATAATTTACAAGACATTTATACTTGGGTATACTACAGACATTTCAAACTAGCAAGGCTAAGGGAGAATGCATAGCCTATTTCAAGGTGTTCCTCCTCATTCTCAGGGTCGATGCAGGTAATTTTTAGTTCACAGCTTCACTCAAGCCAGGGAAAGTAAACTTTATTTCTCATTCCCACAATTCAGTCACCAAATCTCATCAGTTTGTATTTTTATTCTGTCTTAAATCTCCCTCCACATTTCTTACTTTCATAGATCAAATTTTTAATTATTTTTCTAGACATGTGCACTAGCCTCTGAATTGCTCCCTAGAATTGAATTTACCCCTTTTCCAATTCATTTTCTATCCTGCTATCAGAATAGTCTTTCTAAAGGATTAATAGACTCTTTACTGCTAGAAATTTTTCATTGCTTTCAGAACAAAATCCAAACTTTATAGTATAATACAATATATCCTGTGTTCTAGCTATTATTTTTCTCTCTGACCTACTGAATGAATGATACTTACACAATACTTGTTAATATCAGAAAGCATGATATTTCATGAAATAGGTACATGGTTGACAGCATACATGAAATATACGATGGCATGATTCTATTCTATTGCATAGAATATATGATAATTTTAATATACTAAGAACTTGGATCAACCAACGATTTAACATTTTTATTACATCTATAAGATTTTAAATTGCAAAATGCTTTTCTATATATTAATTAGAATTAATTACAAAATATAAGCAAGCACTTGCCATCTTCTTAAATGTACCAAAATTATTGGTTTATTTGTTCTTTCTCTTTTAAAAATAACTTTTTACTTTTTTTTTTTTAAGGTTGAGATGACTATCATGGGAAGAAACGATAGATACAAAGTGCTCGAAAATTAAGTAAGGCCTTTACCTGGTGATAGAAGTGGCAACAGACCTGTCAACTCTGTTAACTTGCATTGATTCAGCCATAAAATATGTATATGTGATTCTACCATAGTCATCTGTGGTAACCAATTCTCACAGACTATCTCAGACTCACAGAATAGAACATTTTGTTTAAAACTTCTATTTTACACATATATTTTTATTTTCTCCAGAATCCCCAGAGTTTTACTCTAAGCTATTAAAGTTACATCAGTTTCTTGGACCTCATTATCAGAAAGTAACAAGATTTTATTCACCTGTTAAATTCATGATCTAAAGAAATTCTAGTGTATTGTGAAGCAATATTATTTATCCCAATTAAGATAAAAGGTATGCAGTTCAAAGATTTAGCATTGCCATTAAATATGTTACACAAATGGATATATTTTAGGATTAAATCTATTTTAGCTTTACTTATGTGATGCAGCCTGGCAGGAAAGTGAAAGGGTATGCAATTCCATTATTTTGGAGTTAAACCTTAAATACTGAGCCTACACACTCCTTTAAAGATTAAGAAGCACTTTATTTAGTCCTTGGTTTGCTACATGGAGTTGATTACTTCTAAATTTGATAGCAACCTGTAGAGTAAGTTTCATCAGTTCCAGGGGAGAATTCTAAAGCTCTGAGCTGAATTTCTCAGAATGGCACAATGTAAAAATTAAATGGATGTGTAGGCACCTCCATAGATTTTAATTCTCAGGAAAGTTACTTCCTACAGTATTTTTTTTTAAATAATAAATGACCGTTAGGAACTTTATAAAAATCTATAGCCACAAATATGAGAAGTAATATACATTTAATATGATTACAGACCTTTCTTATACTTAGTAAATCTTACTAAAGTCTTGTAAAATTTAAATATTATATTATAATTCATGGTCACAATAATTAAAAGTATGAAGCATGTATAAAAAAAGCAAAATATTAGTGTGTGTGTGTATATGCATATCTATATATATATATATATTTATATATATGCCAAACAAATATATATGTATATGCCAAACATTTATTTAAATTTTATTTTCTCACAGAGAATTTAAAAGATCCCAATTTCCTACTTTTTTATTGTCTACCTTGCCTTAACGTTCTTTTCGAGACCCACTTTTACTGATACTATATATTAGTTTGCTTATTCTGAATTTCTCTAGAACAACATTTGAGTTACTGCTGTATCTCTAAGACTTAAAACTCTAATATTTGGTAACTGAATGCATAAACTCATAATAATATATTTTAAAGATCTGTGAATTTGGAATTAATCAACATTGGCTGAAGCTACTGTTTATTATAATAAAAGGTGAAGGTTTATTGATACTCAACCTTATCCATAAAATGAAAATGCTAATAATGCCATTTGCCAGGATTGCAAGTTGACAGCATCAAATGAGCCCAAATTAAAGTACTCTGTAGAGTGCTCTAACATTTACTAAGATATCTGTTATCATTGTCATTGCTATCATTTTAATTTTTGAACCGGTGACTTGACTTTGAATTTTATCACATTCTTTAAACCATATTGTATTCCAAAAGGAATAAACAAACCTAACCACCTGGGATAATCCTGCTTCAACTCATATATTACATATTATGTAATAAAGTGTAAGGAAATACTCAAATTGAAAAAAAAAGATAAAATTTGTACTCTATCATATTTCTATTACACCTACCACCTTCCTTAAAGATACATTTTCTAAACATTTTTAACTTTTATAATGTTGCTTTTCATCAACAGTAGCCAGAAAAGAAAATATTGCTGAAGTAGATAGAAACATGGATTCCTGAGTAATGAAAAATGTTCTCCTAGCTTCAGTTGAGTTCAGTTCAGTCACTCAGTGGTGTCCAACTCTTTGTGACCCCATGAATCACAGCACGCCAGGCCTCCCTGTCCATCACCAACTCCCGGAGTTCACTCAGACTCACATCCATTGAGTCAGTGATGCCATCCAGCCATCTCATCCTCTGTCATCCCCTTCTCCTCCTGCCTTCAATCCCTCCCATCATCAGAGTCTTTTCCAGTGAGTCAACTCTTCTCATGAGGTGGCCAAAGTACCGGAGTTTCAGCATCAGCATCATTCTCTTCAAAGAAATTCCAGGGCTGATCTCCTTTAGAATGGACTGGTTGGATCTCCTTGCAGTCCATGGGACACTCAAAACTCTTCTCCAACACCACAGTTCAAAAGCATCAATTCTTCAGCGCTCAGCTTTCTTCACAGTCCAACTCTCACATTCATACATGACCACTGGAAAAACCATAGCCTTGGCTACATAGACCTTTGTTGACAAAGTAGTGTTTCTGTTTTTCAATGTGCTATCTAGGTTGGTCATAACTTTCCTTCCAAGGAGTAAGCATCGTTTAATTTCATGGCTGCAGTCACCATCTGCAGTGATTTTGGAGCCCAAGAAAATAAAGTCTGACACTGTTTCCACTGTTTCCCCATCTATTTCCCATGAAGTGATGGGACCAGATGCTGTGATCTTAATTTTCTGAATGTTGAGCTTTAAGCCCACTTTTCACTCTCCTCTTTCACATTCATCAAGAGGCTTTTTAGTTCCTCTTCACTTTCTGCCATAAGGGTGGTGTCATCTGCATATCTGAGGTTATTGATATTTCTCCCAGCAATCTTGATTCTAGCTTGTGCTTCTTCCAGCCCAGCGTTTCTCATGATGTACTCTGCATATAAGTTAAATAAGCAGGGTGACATTTTACAGCCTTGTCATACTCCTTTTCCTATTTGGACCCAGTCTGTTGTTCCATGTCCAGTTCTAACTGTTGCTTCCTGACCTGCATATAGGTTTCTCAAGAAGCAAGTCAGGTGATCTGGTATTTCCATCTCTTTCAGAATTTTCCACAGTTTATTGTGATCCACACAGTCAAAGGCTTTGGCATAGTTAATAAAGCAGAAATAGATGTTTTACTGGAACTCTCTTGCTTTTTGCATGATCCAGTGGATGTTGGTAATTTGATCTCTCGTTCTTCTGCTATTTCTAAAGCCAGCTTGAACATCAGGAAGTTCATGGTTCACGTATTGCTGAAGCCTGGCTTGGAGAATTTAGAGCATTAGTTTACTTGTGTGTGAGATGAGTGCAATTGTGCGGTAGTTTGAGCATTTTGGAATGAAAACTGACCTTTTCCAGTCTTGTGGCCATTGCTGAGTTTTCCAAATTTGCTGGCATTAGAGGCCTGAAAAGAACAAGAATAGGGGAAGAGCCAAAATGGTGGAGGATGACTACAGCTCTCTCCATGGATGCATCAGGAATGCATCTTCGGATGCAGAAGATCTCACAGAGCATCAGCTGGGAGCTGGCAGGAGTTTTTGATCACTGGAAAGGAATATACAGATCCATGCAAAACTCAGAGGGTAAGGAAGGAAGGGAAATTGAGGGAGTGAGCAGGACTGGACCTACACTCATGGGATAGGCAAGCTGAAGCAATGGTGAGATATCCACATAGGGGCAACAGGATTGGACAGAGGGGAAGCATTTGAGGCCATTGGAGAAAGGAGCAGCTGATTTGTGACAGTCTGAATGACAGTCTGAGATCCACAGAGACAATCCATGCTTTAGCCCTATGTACCCCAGAGAAGGACCCAAGTCCAACAGAATACACAGTGGATGAGAGCTGGAGCATATGGATTTGAGAGCAAATCCAGGGTGAGGAATGCTATTAACTACTTGGAGAAGGCCTCAGGGGACAGGCCTGAGGATTCTATGGTGGGCAATGCCTCTGGAGGAAAGCTAGGCAGCCATGGAGGCAGGGTGCTACTACTGAGTCATGTGCAGAGGGGAGAGCCATCACTGCAGCCTCTCTCTCCCCATGCATTGGTGCTGGCAGCTGGCCAGTAGAGAAAGACTCCAGAGAGGGTGGACCTTTGAGTGCCTGATGCTCCGAGCAATAGAAAAGGACCAGCTAGGGAAGCCTTTTGAATGGCAGAGGCTAGAGGAAGATTCTGATAGCATCATATCTTCTGAACTCATGGTTACCAGCTTCCCTGAGCACCTGGAGCTGCCAGGGTCCCTGTGATCCAAGCTAGCTCTGCCACCTCCAGGCTTGATTCTTACTGGGGCAGAGCTGCTGAAGGATAGAACAAACTCTAATAGCACCATATCTGGTGTACCTGTGGCCACTGGCTTCCCTGTTCACCAGGAGCTTCCAGGGTCCCCATTGCACAACCAGCCGTGACTCTTTCCCCCAGTCCTCACTGGGGCAGATCCAAGTCCTCCAGGTATAAAGGTCCTGGATGACCCACAAGCGAAGTGGAGTAAAACCACAATTGAGTTCCAGGGCCAGAGTGACTAAGGAAGAGNCCCCAGTCCTCACTGGGGCAGATCCAAGTCCTCCAGGTATAAAGGTCCTGGATGACCCACAAGCGAAGTGGAGTAAAACCACAATTGAGTTCCAGGGCCAGAGTGACTAAGGAAGAGGATGAAAACCTTTCCACCAGCTGGACAATCCACAGATTAAATCTACATGATTAACTAGAGAGACTGTGTCTATGGAATATATATAAGACAAATGAGGGCTCCCACACAAGAAAATGCCTTAGGTCTGGCAGCTGTGGAGTTTGGAAGCAAGAACATACAGGAGCAGGGCCAAATTAGAGTCTTAGTTGTCCCCACAGTAGGTTCAAGGGAGAGCTCTCCCTCAGTATTGGGGGGCCTCCTTGCTAGGCAGAAATGGGCTGTGACTCATAGTCTGAGAAAGGATGCTGACAGTTGAAACCCAAGAAAATAATTTATTATCTTTTAATATTTTGATTTGTTCTGTAGTTGATTCTGGATTTTTTTCCCTCTTCTTCTTTTTTTTCCCTCCCACTGTTGCTGTGGTTATTGTTTTAATTATTATTATTCAGTTCAGTTCAGTTCAGTTCAGTTGCTCAGTCATGTCTGACTCTTTGGGACTCCATGAATCACACCACGCCAGGCCTTCCTGTCCATCACCAACTCTCGGAGATCACTCAGACTCACGTCCATCGAGTCAGTGATACCATCCAGCCATCTCATCCTCTGTCGCCCCCTTCTCCTCCTGCCCCCAATTCCTCCCAGCATCAGAGTCTTTTCCAATGAGTCAGCTCTTTGCAGGAGGTGGCCAAAGTACTAGAGTTTCAGCTTTAGCATCATTCCTTCCAAAGAAATCCCAGGGTTGATCTCCTTCAGAATGGACTGGTTGGATCTCCTTGCAGTCCAAGGGACTCTCAAGAGTCTTCTCCAACACCACAGTTCAGCTTCAATTCTTTGGCACTCAGCCTTCTTCACAGTCCAACTCTCACATCCATACATGACCACAGGAAAAACCATAGCCTTGGCTAGATGGACCTTAGTCAGCAAAGTATTAACTTTATTTAAACTTTGAGAAATTTTATAACAATATTTCCTTTATATACTTCTACCTCTATATTGGTTTTTGTAGTTTTGTGTGTGTGTGTGTGTGTTTCTTTTTTTTTTTTCCTTATTGTTCACTTCTTGATGTCATTATTCTATAATATATACAAATGTTTTATACACATCTATTTAACTTTGCTTTTCAATTATATTTCTTCATTTTTTTCACCATGATTTTAGTTTGTTTNTTGTAGTTTTGTGTGTGTGTGTGTGTGTGTGTGTGTTTTTCCTTATTGTTCACTTCTTGATGTCATTATTCTATAATATATACAAATGTTTTATACACATCTATTTAACTTTGCTTTTCAATTATATTTCTTCATTTTTTTCACCATGATTTTAGTTTGTTTTGTTTGCTTTCTTCCTCAGTTAGCTCTTTGCTTTGGTCTTGTTTTCTATTTTGTGTTAAAGTTTTGTTTTTATTTTTTTGTGTGTGTGTGCTCTTTATTTTTTTATTATTATTTTTTACTTTACAATACTGTATTGGCTTTGCCGTACATTGACATAAATCCACCACGGGTGTACATGCGTTCCCAATCCTGAACCCCCCTCCCATCACTCTTCCCATATCGTCTCTCTGGGTCATCCCAGTGCATCAGACCCAAACATCCTGTATCCTGTATCGAACCTAGACTGGCAATTCGTTTCTTACATGATAGGATACATGTTTCAGTGACATTCTCCCAAATCATCCCACTCTCTTCCTCTCCCACAGAGGCCAAAATCTGCTCTATACATCTGTGTCTCTCCTGCTGTCTCACATACAGGGTTATCATTACCATCTTTTTAAATTCCGTATATATGTGTTAGTATACTGTATTGGTGTTTTTCTTTCTGGCTTACTTCACTCTGTATAATCGGCTCCAGTTTCATACACTTCATTAGAACTGATTCAAATGTATTCTTTTTAATGGCTGAGTAATACACCATTGTGCATATGTACTACCACTTTCTTATCCATTCATCTGCTGATGTACATCTAGGTTGCTTCCATGACCTGGCAATTATAAACAGTGCTTCAGTGAACAATGGGGTACATGTGTCTCAATTCTGGTTTTCTCGGTATGTATGCCCAGCAGTGGGATTGCTGGGTCATAAGGGAGTTCAATTTCCAGTTTTTTAAGAAATCTCCACACTGTTCTCCATAGTGGCTGTACTAGTTTGCATTCCCACCAACAAGGTAAGAGAGTTCCCTTTTCTCCACACCCTCTCCAGCATTTATTTCTTTGTAAACTTTTGGATTGCAGCCATCTGACTGGTGTGAAATGATACCTCATTTTGTTCTTGATTTGCATTTCTCTGATAATGAGTGATGTTGAGCATCTTTTCATGTGTTTGTTAACCATCTGTATGTCTTCTTTGGAGAAATGTCTATTTAGTTCTTTGGTCCATTTTTTGATTGAGTCATTTATTCTTCTGGAATTGAGCTGCATAAGTTGCTTGTATATCTTTGAGATTAATTGTTTGTCAGTTGCTTCATTTGCTATCATTTTTCTCCCATTCTGAAGGCTGTCTTTTCACCTTGCTTATAGTTTCCTTTGTTGTGCAGAAGCTTTTAATTTTAATTAGATCCCATTTGTTTATTTTTGCTTTTATTTCCAGATCATAGAGGATCCTGCTGTGGTTTATGTTGGAGAGTGTTTTGCCTATTTCCCCTCTAGGAGTTTGGCCTTGCCCTATATCCAAGACAGGTACCATCCAACTACCAGCAATACCTCATATAAACAACAAGCAAGACAAGAGCACAAACCAAGTCATCAGCAGACAGGCTTCCCACAGACACCTCAAAACACACCATCTCACATAGCTTTGCTTATCAGAGGGAAAAAACACACGTTTTCCCACCAAAACACATGTACAATTACCTCTTAACATGAAGCCTACACAAACCACTGGATCAACCTCACCCACTGAGGGCAAAAACCAAAAGCAAGAGTAACTACAACCCTATAGCCTGGGGAAAGGAGACTTCAAACATAGTAAGTTAGATAAAATGAAAAGACAGATAATCATGCAGGAAATGAAGGAACAAGATAAAAACCCACAAGATCAAATAAACAAAGAGGGAACAGGCAAACTGCCAGAAAGAGAATTCAGAGTAATGACAATAAAGATGAATCAACATCTTGAAAATAGAATGGGAAAAGAAAAAAGCAAAAACCACTGAACACATTTAACAAAGACCTAGAAGAAATAAATAATTAATAAACAGTGCCAAAAAATAAAATTATTGAAATTAAAAATACACTAGAAAAAAACAATAGCAGAAAAACTGAGGCAGAAGAATGTATAAGTGAGCTGGAGTATAGAATAGTAAAAATAACTGTTGAATAACAGAATAAAGGTAAAAGAATGCAAAGAATTAAGGATAGTTTCAGAGACCTCTAGGACAATATTAAATGCACCAACATAAGCATTATAGGGTTTCCAGAAAAAGGGAAAAAATAAAGGGTATGAGAAATTTTTTGAAAAGATTATAGTCAAAAATTTCTGCAATGTGGGACAGCAAACAGTCTCTCAAGTCTAAGGAACTGCAGAGTCCCATACAGGATATTCTCAAGGAGAAATATGCTGAGATCATATTAATCAAAATAAGACAAACAACATCAACAAAACACAAAGAAAAAATACTAAATGCAGCAGTGGAAAAGCAACAGGTATTATACAAGGGAAACACCATACTGTAAGCAGCTGATCTTTCAACAGAATCTTTGAAGATCAGAAGAGAATGGCAGAATATATTTAAACTGATGAAAGGGAAAACTCTACAACTGAGATTACTGTATGCGCAAAAGATCATACTCAAAATTGATGGAGAAATCAAATGCTATACAGACAAGCAAAAGTTCAGATTACTTAGTACCACCAAACCAGCTTTATAACAAATGTTAAAGGGGCTTGGAGCAGGGAATGGCTACATACTTCAGTATTCTTGCTGGGAGAATTCCATGGACGGAGGACTCTGGCAAGTTGACGACCATGGGGTTGGAAGAGTCAGAAACAACTGAGCGACTAATACACACATACATGGAAGCAAGAAACACCAGAGAAGGAAAAGACCAACCAAATAAAGATAAATAAATAAACAAAAACAATTAAGAAAATACAAATAGGAACATACATATCAATCATTACTTTAAACGCATTAAAGACTTCAACCAAGACACAGACTGGCTGAATGGACATAAAAACAAGACTCATAATATGTACACTGTCTGTAAGAGACCCACTTCTGATCTAGAGACATATAAAGATGGAAGGTGAGAGAATGAAAATTATATTCTATGTATATGGGAATCATAAGAAAGCTGAAGTAGCCATTCTTATATCAGACAAAAAAGATCTAAAACAAAGAATATTAAAAGAGATAATGAAGGACACTACATGATCAAAGTCTCAGTCTAAGAAGAAAGCATGACAACTGCAAATAGTTACACACCCAAGAGAAGAGCAACACATAAGGCGAACACTAAAAGACATAAAAGGGGAAACTGCCAGTAACACAATAAAGGTAGGGGATTTTAACACCCCACTTACATCAATGGGCAGATAATCAAAATAGGATATTAATAAGAAACACAAGCCTTAAATGACACATTAGAGGAAATGGGCCTAATTGATATATTCAGAATATTCCATCCAAATGCAGAAGACATTTTCTTCTCATATTCACAAAAAACTTTCTCTTGGATAGATCACATCTTGGGTCACAAATAAAACCTAGGTAAATTTTTTAAAAACTGAAAATGTATCAAGCATCTTTTCTGACCACACTGCTTACACTAGATGTTGATTAGAAGAAAAAGTCTATAAAAAGAAAATGAACAAATGGAGATTAAATAATACATTTCTAAATAACCAACAGATTACTAAAGAAATAAGAGGGGAAGTAAAAAATACATAGAAAAAATGGCAACAAAACACAACGATTCAAAACAAAGGCAATTCTAAGAGGAAAGATTATAGCAATATAATCCTACCTCAAGAAAGAAAGAAAAAAAAAGTTAAATAGGTAACTTAAATTTACACATAAAGCAAATGGAAAGTGAACAACAACAACAAAAAGCAGAAAGAAGAAAAAAAAAAAAGATCAGCAGAAACAAATGAAAAAGGAATGAATCAGTAAAATTAAAAGCATGTTCTTTGAGAAGATAAATAAAAATGACCAACCATTTTCCAGACACATCAAGAAGAAAGAGAGAAGACTCAAATCAACAAAATTTGAAGTGAAAAAGGAGAGGTTACAACAGACAATGCAGAAAAACAAAGGATCATAAAAGACTATTATGAGCAACTATATGTCAATAAAATGGATAATCTGGAAGAATGAACTGATTCTTAGAAAAGCACCAATTTCCAAGACTGAACCAGGAAGAAATAGAAATTATGAACAAGTCAATCACAAGCACTGAAACAAAACTGTGATCAAAGTCTCCCACAAAGCAAAAGTTCAGCGCCAGATTACTTCACACATGAATGGTATCAAGTGTTTCAGTACAGTTCAGTCGCTCATTCGTGTCTGACTCTGCGACCCCATGTACTGAACACGCCAGGCTTCCCTGTCCATCAGCATCTCCTGGAGTCTACTCAAACTCATGTCCATCAAGTTGGTGATGCCATCCAACCATCTTATCCTCCGCTGTCCCCTTCTCCTGCCCTCAATCTTTCCCAGCACCAGGATCTTTTGAAATGAGTCAACACTTTGCATCAGGTGACCAAAGTATTGGAGTTTCAGCTTTAGCATCAATCCTTCCAATGAACACTCAGGTACGATCTCCTTAAGATGGACTGGTGGGACCTCCTTGCAGTCCAAGGGACACTCAAGAGTCTTCTCCAACACCACAGTTCAAAAGCATCAATTCTTCAGTGCTCAGCTTTCTTCACAGTCCAACTCTCACATCCATACATAACCACTGGAAAAACCATAGCCTTGACCAGACGGACCTTTGTTGGCAAAGTAATGTCTCTGCTTTTCAATATGCTATCTAGGTTGGTCATAACTTTCCTTCCAAGGAGTAAACATCTTTTAATTTCATGGTTGCAATCACCATCTGCAGTGATTTTGGAGCCCCCCCCCCCAAATAAAGTCTGACACTGTTTCCACTGTTTCACCATCTATTTCTCATGAAGTGATGGGACCAGATGGCATGATCTTAGTTTTTTTGAATGTTGAGCTTTAAGCCAACTGTTTCAATCTATTCTTTCACTTTCATTAAGAGGCTTTTTAGTTCCTCTTCACTTTCTGCCATAACAAACCACGCAGAAGTGCAGTAGCTATGTAGAAGTAAGGCCAAGAGGAGCAAGATGACAATGACGACCGAGAGCACCAGGCTGCTATGGCACAGGAGCAGCTAAGAGAGGAACTCCACGTCCAAGCAGCAGTGGCTGCATGGGTGCAAATGGGTCGAGAGGAGGTATTTCACGTTCAAGGTCAGGAGGGGTGGCCATGAGCAGATACCCCTTACTCAAGGTAAGGAGCAGAAGCTGTACTTTGCTGTAGGAGCCATGAAAAGATACCCCATGTCCAAGGTAAGAGAAACCCAAGTAAAATGGTAGGTGTTGCAAAAGGGAAGACACACTGAAATCATAATCACAGAAAATTAGCCAATCTGATCACACAGACCACAGCCTGTCTAACTCAATGAAACTGAGCCATGCCATGTAGGGCCACCCAAGACAGATGGGTCATGGTGGAGAGGTCTGACAGAATGTGGTCCACTGGAGAAGGTTATAGCAAATCACTTCAGTATTCTTGTCTTGAGAACCCCGTGAAAAATATGAAAAGGCAAAATGATAGGATACTGAATGAGGATCTCTCCAGATTGGTAGGTACCCAATATGTTACAGGAGATCAGTGGAGAAATAAGTCCAGAAAGAATGAAGGGATGGAGCCAAAGCAAAAACAATACCCTGTTGTGGATATGACTGGTGATAGAAGCAAGGTCTGATGCTGTAAAGAGCAGTAGGAACCTAGAACATCCTCTTCCAACAACACAATAGAAAATTCTAAACATGGACATCACCAGATGGTCAACACTGAAATCAGACTGATTGTATTCTTTGCAGCCAAAGATGGAGAATCTCTATACAGTCAGCAAAAACAAGACTGGGAGCTGACTGTGGCTCAGATCATGAAATCTTTATTGCCAAATTCAGACTTAAACTGAAGAAAGTAGGGAAAACCACTAGACCATTCAAGTGTGACCTAAATCAAATCCCTTATGATTATACAGTGGAAATGAGAAATAGATTTAAGGGACTAGATCTGATAGACAGAGTGCCTGAAGAACTATTGCATAGGAACCTG
This sequence comes from Raphicerus campestris, assembly GCA_006410735.1. Taxonomy (NCBI): domain Eukaryota; kingdom Metazoa; phylum Chordata; class Mammalia; order Artiodactyla; family Bovidae; genus Raphicerus; species Raphicerus campestris. The sequence goes on along the minus strand of SJYW01043517.1, from coordinate 158,314 downwards.
GAATGTTAGGTAAATGACTCTAGGCAAATTGGAAGTGGTCAAACAGGAGATGGCAAGAGTAAACGTCGACATTCTAGGAATCAGCAAACTAAAATACTGGAATAGGTGTATTTAACTCAGATGACCATTATATCTACTACTGTGGGGGAGGAATCCCTTAGAAGAAATGGAGTAGCCATCATGGTCATTAGACAGAGTGCCTGATGAACTATGAATGGAGGTTCATGACATTGTACAGGAGACAGGGATCAAGACCATCTCCATCGAAAAGAAATGCAAAATAGCAAGATGGCTGTGTGAGGAGGCCTTACAAATAACTGTGAAAAGAGAATCAAAAAGCAAAGGAGAAAAGGAAAGATATAAGCATCTGAATGCAGAGTTCCAAAGAATAGCAAGGAGAGATAAAAAAGTCTTCCTCACCAATCAATGCAAAGAAATAGAGGAAAAAAACAGAATGGGAAAGACTAGTGATCTCTTCAAGAAAATTAGAAATACCATGGGAATATTTCATCTAAAGATGGGCTTGATAAAGAAGATAAATGGACCTAACAGAAGCAAAAGATATTAAGAAGAGGTGGCAAGAATATACAGAACTGTTAAAAAAAAAAAAAAAAAAGAGCTTCACGACCCAGGTAATCACGATGGTGTGATCACTCAGCTAGAGCCAGACATCCTGGAATGTGAAGTGAAGTGGGCCTTAGAAAGCATCATTATGAACGAAGCTAGTGGAGGTGATGGAATTCCAGATGAGCTGTTTCAAATCCTGAAAGATGATGCTGTGAAAGTGCTGCACTCAATATGCCAGCAAATTTGGAAAACTCAGCAGTGGCCACAGGACTGGAAAAGGTCAGTTTTCATTCCAATCCCAAAGAAAGGCAATGCCAAAGAATACTCAGACTACTGCACAATTGCACTCATCTCACATGCTAGTAAAGTAATGCTCAAATTTCTCCAAGCCAGGCTTCAGCAATACATGAACCATGAACTTCCTGATGTTCAAGTTGGTTTTAGAAAAGGCAGAGGAACCAGAGATCAAATTGCCAACATCTTCTGGATCATCGAAAAAGCAAGAGCGTTCCAGAAAAACATCTATTTCTGCTTTATTGACTATGCCAAAGTCTTAGACTGTGTGGATCACAATAAATTGTGGAAAATTCTTCAAGAGATGGGAATACCAGACCACCTGACCTGCCTTTAAGAAACTTATATGTAGGCCAGGAAGCAACAGTTAGAACTGGCCATGGAACAACAGACTGCTTCCAAATAGGAAAAGGAGTACGTCAAGGCTGTCTATTGTCACCCTGCTTATTTAACTCATATGCAGAGTAGTACATCATGAGAAATGCTGGGCTGGAAGTACAAGCTGGAATCAAGATTGTTGGGCGAAATATCAATAACCTCAGATCAATTGTTTAGAGAAGACCTAATGCCTATACCTGAAACATTCTTCCAAAAAATTGCAAAGAAAGGACACTTTCAAACTCACTGTATGAAGCCACCACACCATGACACTAAAACAAGACAAAGGCATCACAGATAAAAAGAAAATTATAGGTCAATATCACTGATAAACATGGATGCAAAAGTCGTCAACAAAATTCTAGTTAACAGAATCCAACAACACATTAAAAGCATCATACAATATGATCACATTTGGTTTATTTACTTGTGGCAAGGAGTTTTCAATATATGTAAATCAGCAAATATGATACACCATCTTATCAAATTAAAATATTAAAATCATATGATAATTTTAATAGATGCAGAAAGGCTTTCACCAAAAGTTAGCACCCAGTTGTGATAAATTATCTCTAGAAAATCAGCATAGAAAGAACCTACCTCAACATAATGAAGACCATATATCATAAACTTAGTCTTCCCAAGTGGCACTAGTGGTAAAGAACCCACCTTCCAATGAATAAGATATAAGAGACACAAGTTCAGTCCTTGAATTGAGAATATCTCCTCGATGAAGGCACAGAAATCCACTCCAGTATTCTTGCCTGGAGAGTCCCACTGACAGAGGAGCCTGATAGGCTACAGTCCATAGGGTTGCAAAGAGTCAGACATACCTGAAGCAACTTAGCACACACACATGATAAATCCTGAGCAAACATTATTGTCAACGGTGAAAACCTGAAAGCACTTCTTCTAAGATTAGGAACAAGACAAGTGTGTCCACACTTGCCACTGTTATTCAGCATAGATTTGTAAGTCCTAGCCATGGCAATCGGAGAAGAAAAAGATATAAAGAGAATCTAGATTGGGAAAAAAAGGAAGCAAAACTATCACTGTTTGCAGATGACATGATACTATACATAGAAAATCCTAAAGATTCTATCAGGAAATTATTAGACTTAACCAATGAATTTAGTTAAGTTGCAGGATATAAAATAAACACACAGACTGCAATCCCTATCAAATTACCTATGGCATTTTTCACATCACTATAACAAAAAATTCACTAATTGTATGGAAACATAAAAGATCCAGAATAGTCAAAGCAATCTTGAGAAAGAAGAACAGAGTTGAAAGATTCGATCATCCTGAATTCAGAACTACCTACAGTCATTAAGACAGTATGGTACTGGCACTAAACCAGAAATATAAACCAATGGAACAAGATAGAAAGCCCAGAGATAAATCTACACACTTGTGGAAAATTTATTTTTTACAAAGTAGGCAAAAATATACAACAAAGCTAATAGAGTCTCTTCAATAAGTTGTATTGGGAAAACTGGAGAGCTATATGTAAAATAATAAAATTAGAACACTTCCTAATACCATACACAAAGATATAGCCAAAATGGATTAGAGACCTAAATGTAAGACTGGAAACTATAAAAGCCTTAGAGGAAAACAGGTAGAACACTCTTTGGCATAAATCACAGCAAGACCTTTTGTGATTCACCTCCCAGAGAAATGGAAATAAAATCGAAAATAAACAGATGGGACCTAAATAAACTTGAAAGCTGTTGCACAGCAAAGGAAATCATAAACAAGATCAAAAGACAGTTCTAAAAATGGGAGAAAATAATTGCAAATGAAGCAACTGACAGAGGACTAATCTCAAAAATGTACAAGCAGAACATGCAGCTCAATATCAGAAAAACAAACAGTTCAATGGAAAAAAAAAAAAGGTGGGGGTTGGGCAGAAGATCTAAACAGACATCTCTCCAAAGAAGACATACAGATGGCTAATAAGCACATGTAAATATGTTCAAGGTTACTTATTATTTAAAAATGCAAATCAAAACTACAATGAGGTATGACCTCATACCAGTCAGAATGACCATAATTAAAAAAATCTAAAAATGATCAATTCTGGAAAGGATGTGGAGAAAAAGGAATCCTCTTGCTATTGATGGGAATATATACTTATATAGCCACTGTGGAGAACAGTATGAAGATTCCTTAAAATCTAGGGTTAAAACTACCATATGACTGAGCAGTCCTACTACTGGGCATATATCATGCAAAAATCAGAATTCTAAAAGACACACGCACCTTAATGTTCATTGCAGCACTACTTACAATAGTCTGGACATGAAAGCAATCTAGATATCCACTGACAACGAATGGATGAAGACGTAGCAGTACATATATACAATGGAATATTACTCAGCCATAAAATGGGACAAATTCAATTCAGTTCTAGTGAGGTAGATGAAACTATGGTCTATTATAAGACTGAGGTGAATTAGAAAGAGAAAAACAAATACCGTGCATTAATGCATATACATGAATCTAGAAAAGTGATAACGATGAACCTATTTGTAGGACAAAAACAGAGACACAGACAGAGAAAACAGACGTCTGGACACAGTGAGGGAGGAGACAGTGAGACAAATTAAGAGTAGCATTGCAACATATGTGTTACCATATGTAAACTAGATAGCCTGTGTGAATTTACTGATGCAGGGAACTCAAATAGGTGCTCTGTGACAACCTAGCATGGTGGGATGGGATGAGAGGCGGGAGGGAGATTCAAGAGGGAATGGACATATATATACATACCTATGACTGATTAATGTTGATGTATGGCAGAAATCAATACATACTGTAAAGCAATTATCTTCCAATTAAAATAAATAAATTTTAAAAAACAAAAATGAAAGATTAGGGGCAAGAAGCTGTAGAGAAGACATAATTAATATCCCTTTAGAAATGATCACAAAGCATGCAGATATTTGTATTTCATGGAAATTCTCATTAGAGAAAATTAATGAGGGGACTTTTAACAATGAATGGACATGACCCATCCCAAGGTGTCAGACAGCTTCTCTCCTCAGCCACCCTACTCCAGTGTTTACATGCGGGACACAGGGGCAGAGTGACCATGGTGACACATTGGGGAAGCTACCATCACTGATGAATGTGAGACTTTCCAACAATAGAGACCAAAACAAATTTTCAATATGGCAAAATTCCTTGAAGAGACCAGGTCTCAAGTTGGTTACACAGCACTCCTTCCACCCTAAGAGGGATAATAGTTTATCTTTAATGGTCTCAGTACTTATTTTTCCTGCCTGGAGTGCCCCTAAATGCACCATCATCCCAGGTCTAACATATTCTCTGGCCTGCTGCTGCTGCTACTGCTAAGTCGCTTCAGTCGTGTCTGACTCTGTGCAATTCCATAAACATAGACGGCAGCCCACCAGGCTCCCCTGTCCCTGGGATTCTCCAGGCAAGAACACTGGAGTGGGCTGCCATTTCCTTCNAAGTGTCTTTTAATTTCATGGCTGCAATCACCATCTGCAGTGATTTTGGAGCCCCCCCAAAATAAAGTCTGACACTGTTTCCACTGTTTCCCCATCTATTTCCCATGAAGTGATGGGACTGGATGCCATGATCTACGACACTACACTGGTACTAATAGTCAGGTTTATTCTCTCTCCTGCATCTGTAGGGTACTCAGAATTACAGAGAGGGACATTTATGCCATTTTCTTCAGCAGTTGTGTTGTCTGGGAAGGGCTGGGTGCAAATAAACTCATTCCAGGTTCTTAACAGAGTTTGAGTGCAGTCACTTTTGAGTGAATCAAAACTGGAAAGGGCTGGGCTGACCGAAGGATCTCCTTCTGGAACCCTCTGAGGAGAGGCTGTGGTTCCTTTCAGGGGCTTAGTGGTGGTTGGGGAAGCCAAGTGACTGCGGACTAAGGGGGAAAGCCCTGCTGACTGGTGCTCACCTAGCCAGGCTGGATGCAAATACCTCGGGGGAACAAACAGCATTCAGAGCTGGAACAAGGAAGCTGGTGGTGCCATGGAGCAGGCAGAACCCTTGCACATGTTATAGTCAAAGATGGGGCGGGGAGTGGCCGGCTGGGGGCGCTGGGAGGGGCACTGGGATGCAGGATGCAGTTTTAAACCATGTGACTGCTGGCTTCTTGCCCAGATGCCAGACTCGGCCCTCAGACTCTGGGCTTCTATTAACCTTGGCAGGAAGAAAGGGGAAGGTATGGGTTGTGTGCCCTGCAGACGTGTTAAGCGGGAATTAAAGAAAGGGAGGCTGTTTAAAACTGAGCATCATCTTTCCTTTCCAGTGAAACAAAATGAAAAATTTTAAAATAAACAGAAACAAAATTACAACAGAGAATGTCAATTGCAAATAAGATCCAACAGGTTCTGCTGATTCTCCCATTGAGTGGCAGGGCTTAGGTCCTCCTTAGGAGATAATTTTAAAAGTGTCATCTTAAACTGCAAGGATGTCCATTAAACATCACAAGTAAACATCCCAAAGGAGAAGCCATGTTGTCAAAATGCCCACTTAACACACCCAAACATCTCACACCCACCCTTTGCTGACCTATAATCCCATTTTTAAAGTTTTTTTCTTTTTTTAAACAAAAGAAAGTAGATACATGTTGGCAAATGCTAACTGTCCATATTCACATAGAGACACAGTGTAAACTCTGAGCCCAATATACAGAGAAAGGAGGAAAAAGCTAGAATTCTATGCACAACTACACAGAGCCCTAGCACCCTTCCACTTCCAGCAGAACTAAGGGAGCAGAAAGTTTTTCTTTTTTTCCCACAGAACATGGTGGTGTTGATTCTATAAAGTTTTTCTTAAGAAGGGATAACAGTGAATTTGGAACAGAAAGGAGTACAGATTATTTTCCCACTGAATTCTGCTCAAGGTATTTCCTCCCTCAAATAAGTTTTGAACCATGGTATAAAGGAGAAAAGAGACCTCAAAAACAGGGCAACTGAGCACAAGAGGAGAAAAAAAAAAGACTGAAACTTGCTCCTAGGGACTGGAGAAAATTTAAAAAGGTTGGAATCCATCAGTGTTCCTTCCATTAGTCATCTTCCTCTCCTTCCTCCCTTTCATCATCATCTTCATCTTTTTCACCTTCATCCTCATCCCCTTCTTCACCAGTACCTTCCAATCCTTCTTTCTCTTCATCATCCTCGTCATTTTCTTCTCCTTCCCCTTCCTTGTAATCCATGTCAGGAACCAAGTAGTACTGTAATGGATTTGGCTAAATATCAGCTTTGATGACCTCTCCTAACTCATCTGCACCTGCATCAGAATGATCAGTAAACCAGGTGAAGAAGCTTTCTGGTTCCTCATGCTATCTCTTCCTGCTGGTTTTGTTCTGTTTGACTTGATCGTTTCGTCAAATCCTTTCCAGATTTTAAGTTGATTTCAGTGGACTTTGAAGATGGATCACCACTTTCATTCACATGAAATTCTTTGAAGAGAATTTTATTTTCCGAGTAAAGGGTTTTGAAGGGTTTTCATCAAAATAAAAAATCTATTCTGTAACCTGATGTAATGTCTTCAAATTCTGTCACTTCAACTCTTGTCAAATAATGCAGCGCCTCTTCATCCTCCCCAAGCAGAGAAGACACTTGTGGAAGGTTAACAAATGTCATCCCCAAATTTGGGATTTGGGCAATCAATTCCGACCTCTGGAAAAAAATAAGGTTGGCGGAGTTGGTAATATTTCTGTCCTACTTTCAAAAGAATTAAATTCATTATGTCTCTGTTTCATTTTGTACTTCATCAGTGTGTTCAATTGCTTCTTGCTGTTCTTTTTCTGAAATCTCGGGGGCCCCATCGCGGTTGGATTTGAGCTTCTGGGTACTGACTTTGGCCGCAGGGTCCGACCTGGTGCTGCTCCGCGGTCGGGATAGGGGCAGAGCGGGGATGCAGAGAGAGAGGGGAAGGAGCAGGGGCCAGCCAGCAGCTTCCCCTTAAAGCCACACGCTCCGGCACTCCAAAGATCAGGCCGCTTCCTTCTGGTGCTCTGTTGCTCAGTCGTTGTCCCTCCCCATTGCTCCAGCCCGCTGCCCCTGTGGCCTGACAACGAGGGAGGAACTGGGGCTACTGCAGGGCCCCAGCCTCGGCTCCTGCTTACAGACGGGAGGCGGCGGCGCAGGCGGGCAGGCGGCTAGGTTCCCTCACTCGCTCTCCAGCTCGCTGCTCAATCTCTGGAGCCGCCTCCTCCTCCACATTCTCCTCAGGGGGAGAGGGGATATATGGCTTTAAGAGCAGTACCAGAAGCAGTAGTGAATGTTGCCCACTTTGCTAGCATAGACTCTGCCAGATAACCGCACCAAGTGTCCCTCCAGAGTTTAATATATGCCCCCCTCCAGCAGTGCACACAGCCACTGGTTTATTCATGATCTTGGTAAATTTAGCAAATCTGATGAGAAAAAATGATTTGTGGTTTGAGTATGCATCTCCCAATTATTGATGGTGAGCAATAGAATTCCCTCCCATTTGGATTAAGTCAAGGATCAGGAAACTATGGCCTATGACCCGAATGCAGCCAGGCAGTAAACGGTATCAGAGCGGATTAGTTTACATATTGGTTAGGGCAGCTGTCCTGCCACAAGTCTGGAGGCCAGGCAAATTGCAACGGATCACTTAGCCTACAGAGTAGAAACTATTTCCTGTCTGCCCTGTCACAGAAGAGCTTTCAACGCTGCTTTTTGTCTATTTGAGTCCTCTGCTCCTTCACTGAGCGGGTTGTTAGCTACATTTGGGAATGTGAGCTTGCAACTATTCTCTGCCCCAGCAGGCTTCACAGTCATCAGTACATTTAGTCCCTACAAGCCCAAAAGGGACTGGCTGCCACTTCCCTGAAACTAAGGCTTGAGACTGAGGAACCGGAAGAGGCGGGGCCAGAGCCCCGGCACCTATAATTCGGCTGGGCTGATCCTGCAGGAGCCACGTTTCCTCCGTCCTCATTACCCGGAGCCCTCAAAAAACGGGCACCTGGCACACGCTGATTGGTGAGCTATGGCAAGCACAAACCGTGCTGTTAGGGGTAGGGTCTTGGCTCCCATTCCGAGAGCTTCTAGCGCCTAGGGCTGTGAGAGTTGTGGAGTCTCTGTTGAGAAATGAGTTCGTCCGACGATGATGAGGTATGTCTGACTGGGAACAGGTCTTGCCCCAGGGCACAGGGAGGGCAGCGGTGGGGACAGGACCCACTTAGTTGGGTCACCAGGGTGGTGCAGGCGACTGGCCTGGGTAGAGTGGCCCGGATGAGGGCACTTCAAGGTGGTGAGGGCACAGCCGTTTGGAGGTTGGGGGAGGAGGCCTGGGGACCGGGGAGGTCTAGGAGAGCGATTGCTAGAACACGGCTCTGGGTCTCCAGGGGCCGATTTCACTGGACCAGCTGCCCTCAGAACTGGAGCCCCCCGACCTGTCCTAGGATGAGTTCCAGGAGACACCACACATGAAGGTGGGCATCTTCCACAAAGAAGGCCAGCTCAAGGCCGGGGGCTTGGATGCTTCTGGAGGCAGGCCCCGACAGGCTGCCCTCAGCAGGCAGGGCGCTTACCTGTGCTCCATCCAACACGCAATAGCTGCCACCATGCAGAGGCAGTTCACAAGAGTTCAACATCTGTTCTTCCAACAAGCCGTCTAAGAAAGCGCTGAGCGTGGGCAGCAGGAAGCGAGGGGGCAGGCCCAGCCACCTGCCCCAGGTCACCCCATGGAAGAAGGGCCCTCAGGAGAAATTGCCGGGTGGTGCCATCTCCAAAGTCATCTTGGGGAGAAAGCCCCAGGCCTGCCTCTCAGAGGGTCCTCTGGCACTAGACAGCTTCCCTCCCATCTCGGGCCTACCAGTCCTTGGCAGAACTGAGAAGTATTCCTTGGTCCCTCCGGGGGCCAGACAACCCAAGCAAAACACTGGGAAACCACCAGGGGCCAGCAGGACCAGGGACTCCGACCTGGTGGCCTAAGGAGATGACAACTGAGGCAAAGAGCCGGCCCCAAAGAGCCAAGTGAGTAGGCGCCCTTCCCCTCCCCTCCTCTTCATGCACTCCACCCTGAAGCTTGCAGGGGATCTTTTGCTCTTTGGGATTGTCATTAGGATACCCAGTGGGGCTGGTGGAGAGGGTGCGGGTGCTGGCAGCCAGTGAACAAATGCTGGGTAGCTCCTGATTCCTGCTGCCTTCCTTGCAGTGGCCCTGAGCTTTCTCAGAGCCCCACTACTCATCCTGGCTGACTTCTGGAGAGCAGTCTCAAGAGTTTAGCTTTTTACTTATCTGTTCCCTATCTTGCCCTTCCCCTACACACACACACACTTCTCAAGAGTTCAGGTTTTTCCTTCTTAAATATTCCCTACCTCACCATGCCCCTACACATACACATACATATACACACACACACACAAGTTCTCAAGAGTTTAGGTTTTCACTTCTTATCTATTCCCTACCTCACCCTGTCCCTACACACACACACACACACACACACACACACACACACGTTCTCAAGAGTTTAGGTTTTCACTTCTTATCTATTCCCTACCTCACCCTGCCCCTACACACACACACAGTTCTCAAGAGTTTAGGTTTTTCCTTCTTAACTATTCCCTACCTCACCGTGCCCCTTCACACACACACACACACACACACACACACACACACACACACACACAAGTTCTCAAGGGTTTAGGTTTTCACTTCTTATCTATTCCCTACTTCACCCTGCCCCTACACACACACACGCACACACAAGTTCTCAAGAGTCTACTTTTTTACTTCTTATCTATTCCCTACTTTGCCATGCCCCTACACACACACACACGTTCTCAGGAGTTTGGGTTTTTACTTCTTATCTATTCCCTACTTCGTGCTGCCCCTACACACACACACAGACACACACACACACACACACACACACACACACACACACCCCTAATGAGTCAGGAATGTGTGTTTTAGCTATCTTGCCCGTCCAAGCATCATGGGGGATACAACATCCGGGACCTGGATACCAAGACCTCTCAAGTTCCAGGAAATTCACTGCTTTTGGCCATGGCACAAGGAAGTGTCAAGCCCAGAGCATCTCCACCTTCAGGTGAGTCTCCAAAGTTTGGTTTCTAGGACACAGGAGAACTCTTCTCATACACTCCCAGGACCCCAGCCTCGTTCCCAGACCTCTCTGCCTACCCCAACATGTCTCCCATAGGAGACAGTGAAGACAAGGCTGGCTTGAAGCTAGGGCTCCTTGGAAGGCAGGCCCAGAGCTGCTGAGCAGAGCAGGGACAGCTTGACCACGGATGGGGGTACCGTCTTGCTGCATACACTGCTAGGCGCTTCTCGCTTGTCTTCTGAGCTTAGGAGTTGGATTTTATGTTCTCTTTTAGATTTCTGGAGGCCACTTTGTCTGTCCCAGGAGGAAATGAAACAGCCACCACCTGGAGCACACAACTGCCCTCAAGTAATGCTCTCTTGTCTAGGCAGCAGGGTAGGTATCTGGGTTAAACACACTTATCTTGTCCCTGCCTCACCTCCAAGGTGGGAGACTACTCCTTTTCATGGGAGGACTCATCCTAGTATAACCACGGGCTTTGGGATGTGGGGTCAGTATCAGGGAGGGATCTGGGAATGAAGGGAAAAAGGGTGAGACCATACTAACAATTTCTTTATCCCTTGTCTGCTGGTCTAGTGTCCTGTGCTGCAGAGAGAAATTGACAGCCTTAAAGATCAACTTGGTATGAGTGGCCTCTGCCTGGGCAGAGGGAGACCAGGGTATCCTAGTGCAGAATGTGTAGTTTGGGTGGGGGGCTAGGGGTATAGGCTGCTACCCAGGGATCAACATCCTTGTGGAAGGAGACTCTCTCTGCCAGACCCGGCCCTGGAGCCTTCTGTGCATTTTCACCTCTCTGCCTACCTATCTACCTATCTCTCCATTAAGACATATATTGTTTGAACCACATGTGCACTTTGCCAACAAGTCCTAGAGATCTTATTTTAGTTCATTTAGAGATACCACATTTATTTTCTCTAACTGCTGGTAGGCAGAGAGTAGACATGTTTTCACAGGATCTGAATGATTCCAATACATTCTGGAGTTTGAGAACCACTTGCACATCTTGTCCTCATTTGGAAAAACATGTCTATTTTTAAAAAATTTTATTTTTACTTTACAATACTGTATTGGTTTTGCCATACATTGACATGAATCAGCCACAGGTGTACACGAGCTCCCAATCCTGAAAACCCCTCCCACCTCCCACCCCATATCATCTCTCTGGATCATCCCCATGCACCAGCCCCAAGCATCCTGTATCCTGTATCTAACATAGACTGGTGCTTCGTTTCTTACATGATAGTCTACATCTTTCAATACCATTCTCCCAAATCATCCCACCCTCTCCCTCTCCCTCAGAGGCCAAAGTCCGTTCTATACATCTGTGTCTCTTTTGTTGCTCACATACAGGGTCATCATTACTATCTTTCTAAATTCCATATATATGTGTCAGTATACTGTATTGGTGTTTTTCTTTCTGGCTTACTTCACTCTGTATAATCAGCTCCAGTTTCATCCATCTCATTAGACTGACCTGATTCAAACTTATTCTTTTTAAGGGCTGAGTGATACTCCATTGTGTATATGTACCATAGCTTTCTTATCCATTCATCTGCCGATGGACATCTAGGTTGTTTCCATGTCCTGGCTATTATAAACAATGCTGCAATGAACATTGGGGTACATGTGTCTCTTTCAATTCTGGTTTCCTCGGTGTGTATGCCCAGCAGTGGGATTGCACACGCACAAAAATAAACTCAAAATGGATTAAAGATCTAAATGTAAGACCAGAAACTATAAAACTCCTAGAGGAGAACATAGGCAAAACACTCTCCGACATAAAACATGTCTATTTTTAACCTGAGTGATGGGTGGATGAGTTAGTCGCAAGGCTGGATATCACTAGGTTTTGGGGGCGGTCCAGTTTTAGGGTTAGGCTTGTCCCATGAGAAGGAGGGGGTTTCTGAATCCCTGTGCCTGGAATGCCTAGGTATGTCCCTTTCTCTGTTTCAGTGGTTTTGCAGCACTTCATTGAGAAGTTCCAGACCCTTTGAAGTGAGTGGGACATGTTCTCTCCTTGCCCAATCTTCATGTGAGTGGGCTGAGGGCTCCACCCTGACTCTGCTCCCTTTCACAGGCTGAACACAACATCCCCCACATGGAAGCAGCTGGTGCTTCTTAAATCCAGAAGCTCCACACTGGGTCCCTTATTCTCCTTGCCCACTTCTCATCAGAAGGCCCTGCCCTGCTGCCCTACCAGGGTGTCCCTCTTTCCTGAGGGTTAGCACAGTTTTTGCCCCTCATATGCTGCAGTTTTGAATTAAAATACTTGACAGATTTGGTGGTCTGCCTCCTTTCTGTGGGGAAGCCTGGCTGGGCCCTAGTGACCTGGGTCTGATTGGTGTGTGGCTCTGCTCCTATGTGTACCACACGGTTTTCCTCCCTCTTTTCTGGGCCTTGTGGTGTCCCCATCTCCCTCTCGGCAGGAACCAACTGCCTTCTTCCAGAGCCCAGCCACACTCCTCTCTCTGCACTTGGATCTACCTTCCTATTCTCCCCTCTCCTCTGTGGTCATTTGAGCAGCTGCTACACAACACAGTTGACTTTTCCCCCTTCCCAGGGAAGTTGCTCAGTCGTGTCCAACTCTGCAAACCGATGGACTGTAGCCTACCCAGCTCCTGCATCCATGGAATTTTCTAGGCAAGAGTACTGGAGTGGGTTGCCATTTCCTTCTCCAGGAGATCTTCCCAACCCAGGGATTGAACCCAGGTCTCCCACATTGCAGGCGGGTGCTTTACCGTCTGAGCCACCAGGGAAGCCCAGTCCTTTTTCTGGATTCATTATCTGCCACTAGTACTCCAGCATCTCAGCCAGCACCACTGTGTCATCATCGTTTCCTCTTTGATTCTTACCTATCATTTCTTGTTCTTTTTTTTTTTTTTAGTGTCTCAAAAATCAGTAAAACTTTATTTGCTTCCATTCTTTCGCCATTAACAGAAAACCGGAGAAAGCAAAATGCTATGTGTTTACGAAGATAAATGGCCTCTTTACCCAGAGAAGATCAAAACCTCAAACGACAACTGGGAAGATAAAAGCACCCTCCCCCACATCCCCTGAGCTGACCCATGTCATCTTAGACAAAGCCTTCAGTCCACTGTCCAGGGACCTTGTATGTGGCCAATTCAAGATGAGGGCCAAAAAATCAGACCAATCCGTTCCTGTGATAAAAAGTCGAACAGAAGCTACACCAAGGGTCAAGTGCCTGTATTTTTACAGGACACAGGAACCAGGCGGCTACTTATAGAAAAAACAAAATTCATTTCAGGCACAACTTTTTTATTATTTTTTCTTTTGTTTTGTTTTGAAATCAGTAAAAGAAACTGGGTCCTATAAGCTGCAGTGATCTAAGCAGCAGCAAGTTTGTGCATTCNAAGACTGGAAACTATAAAAGCCTTAGAGGAAAACAGGTAGAACACTCTTTGGCATAAATCACAGCAAGACCTTTTGTGATTCACCTCCCAGAGAAATGGAAATAAAATCGAAAATAAACAGATGGGACCTAAATAAACTTGAAAGCTGTTGCACAGCAAAGGAAATCATAAACAAGATCAAAAGACAGTTCTAAAAATGGGAGAAAATAATTGCAAATGAAGCAACTGACAGAGGACTAATCTCAAAAATGTACAAGCAGAACATGCAGCTCAATATCAGAAAAACAAACAGTTCAATGGAAAAAAAAAAAGGTGGGGGTTGGGCAGAAGATCTAAACAGACATCTCTCCAAAGAAGACATACAGATGGCTAATAAGCACATGTAAATATGTTCAAGGTTACTTATTATTTAAAAATGCAAATCAAAACTACAATGAGGTATGACCTCATACCAGTCAGAATGACCATAATTAAAAAAATCTAAAAATGATCAATTCTGGAAAGGATGTGGAGAAAAAGGAATCCTCTTGCTATTGATGGGAATATATACTTATATAGCCACTGTGGAGAACAGTATGAAGATTCCTTAAAATCTAGGGTTAAAACTACCATATGACTGAGCAGTCCTACTACTGAGCATTTATCATGCAAAAATCAGAATTCTAAAAGACACACGCACCTTAATGTTCATTGCAGCACTACTTACAATAGTCTGGACATGAAAGCAATCTAGATATCCACTGACAACGAATGGATGAAGACGTAGCAGTACATATATACAATGGAATATTACTCAGCCATAAAATGGGACAAATTCAATTCAGTTCTAGTGAGGTAGATGAAACTATGGTCTATTATAAGACTGAGGTGAATTAGAAAGAGAAAAACAAATACCGTGCATTAATGCATATACAAGAATCTAGAAAAGTGATAACGATGAACCTATTTGTAGGACAAAAACAGAGACACAGACAGAGAAAACAGACGTCTGGACACAGTGAGGGAGGAGACAGTGAGACAAATTAAGAGTAGCATTGCAACATATGTGTTACCATATGTAAACTAGATAGCCTGTGTGAATTTACTGATGCAGGGAACTCAAATAGGTGCTCTGTGACAACCTAGCATGGTGGGATGGGATGAGAGGTGGGAGGGAGATTCAAGAGGGAATGGACATATATATATATACCTATGACTGATTAATGTTGATGTATGGCAGAAATCAATACATACTGTAAAGCAATTATCTTCCAATTAAAATAAATAAATTTTAAAAAAAAAAAATGAAAGATTAGGGGCAAGAAGCTGTAGAGAAGACATAATTAATATCCCTTTAGAAATGATCACAAAGCATGCAGATATTTGTATTTCATGGAAATTCTCATTAGAGAAAATTAATGAGGGGACTTTTAACAATGAATGGACATGACCCATCCCAAGGTGTCAGACAGCTTCTCTCCTCAGCCACCCTACTCCAGTGTTTACATGCGGGACACAGGGGCAGAGTGACCATGGTGACACATTGGGGAAGCTACCATCACTGATGAATGTGAGACTTTCCAACAATAGAGACCAAAACAAATTTTCAATATGGCAAAATTCCTTGAAGAGACCAGGTCTCAAGTTGGTTACACAGCACTCCTTCCACCCTAAGAGGGATAATAGTTTATCTTTAATGGTCTCAGTACTTATTTTTCCTGCCTGGAGTGCCCCTAAATGCACCATCATCCCAGGTCTAACATATTCTCTGGCCTGCTGCTGCTGCTACTGCTAAGTCGCTTCAGTCGTGTATGACTCTGTGCAATTCCATAAACATAGACGGCAGCCCACCAGGCTCCCCTGTCCCTGGGATTCTCCAGGCAAGAACACTGGAGTGGGCTGCCATTTCCTTCTCCAGTGCATGAAAGTGAAAAGTGAAAGGGAAGTTGCTCAGTCATGCCTGACTCTTTGCGACCCCATGGACTGCAGCCTACCAGGCTCCTCCATCCATGGGATTTGCCAGGCAAGAGTACTGGAGTGGGGTGCCATCACCTTCTCTAAAGTAGCTGTTATCATGGGCATAAATACACAAAATGCACTGGCAGCACTATGTTCTTTATTAAGACAGACAAATAACAGTGAACTGGCCTACAAAAACCTCAGTTAAGACGCCATCTCAGAGAAAATATTCAGTAGAATTGAAACACACTCCTTCCAGATATATGCATTTGCGGAATCACTGATTATATCAAGTCCAATAACATATTGGTCTTAAAAACAAGGGGTGCAAATAGAATTGATTCCTTCTTCCTTATCTTTATGTCTTTGCATAATATATGTATTTCCTATCCTTACCAACTCAGACGTTGCTATGTTAAAGGTTTAGTTACTAGGGGAGAAATATTTCCACTAGGAGTTATAATAAGAATTCCTCTGAACATGATGCTGCAAATCTACTCAGTTTGCTTTGGGTCTCTTGTGACAGAAAGCTAGTGGTCACGTTGCCATGAGGAGCTAGGTTTGCAGCTCTGAAAACAGATCAGTAGGGTTAGGAAGCAGAATGTCTGAAACTGAGGGGGTTCACTAGGGCAACTCCTGGTGCTGCTCTGCCTGGCCCACTGACCAAGTGTGTGAAAACTGCAGAAATAAAGGCAGGGCAACTAAAGATCAGACCATTCATGAATAAAGGTCTGAGGTCACTCCACTAGTAAAGCATAGAAACTAGCCTGAAGTATTGGCTAAAGGCGAGGGGAATCTAGAGAAGAGGTGGAAAAGAGACATTGAACATCAATCAATAAGGATGCAAGAAGACTAGATGAAGCAGGAGAGGCTCGGTTACATCTTTCAGACTGAGATGAGCTAACACCTTGGGGGAGAGTAAGAATGACTGAATTTTATACCTGTCCTCCCTAGTCTTCTAGAAAAAGAAATGAGGATATTTTGTTCCCACAGAGATGGAGGTCCTGCATTGTTGAACAAAACCTGCATGTGAAGGGCTCTAGTGTATCTCTCTGGTGCTAGGGCTGAGAGGGATCATTCTTTCACACTAACCACTTCAGATCTTCCAGTCTTAACGATGGTTTGTTTTAGCTGCCACCATGAAGATTTGATCTGGCTTGGGGTCTCAAATACTGCTTACAGGCCAGCTTCACATCTCTTTGCCTTGTGTCTGCATCCCCTATTTTGGGGATTCCCTAAGAATTGCTCCATGGGACTCTTCTTGGTGCTCACGTATGCACAGCCTAGAAACAGTCCTGTGTTTACACCCAGTGGAGCCAAACTATTACCACTGAGAGGTGGCAGACTATGGATAAATTCTGCTCTTCTCATGCCAGGATAGTCAGCTCTATATGTTTGAATTCGAGGGGGATCAATTAGTCATTTAGTCATAGAATGCTATGATTTTGGGGGAACCCACATTAAGGTTCTGGGTTTCCCCTAGTGGCTCTTTTGGTTACAAACAAAACAAACAAGCAAACAAAACTGCATGTGCAGTGAAGGAGTTCACCTGCAGCACAAGAGACCCAGGGGCTGGACCCCTGGGGAAGGAAATGGCCACGCACTTCAGTGTTCCGGCCTGGAAAATCCCAGCGACAGAGGGGCCTCGGGGGCTGCAGGCCATGTGCTCACAAGAGTTGGACACGACTTAGTGACTAAACTAGAACACAATCACAGTTTAAGATAAATATATCTTTTTGAATTGCATGATATTTCTAAAGAAAGAAGAGTGCACTGAAAACACGGTTTAAAGATAGAACTGTGAGTAGAAATGGGATGGGTATTCTCTACCAAATGATTGTGTATAGACTCTATGTTCAGAATAATGTTGTTTACAGATGCATTATTTTTAACTTCTCTCCTTTTATTAGTGTATGTAATAACTTAAGGTTCAAATAGTGCGGACCTAAATTATACTTCTTTTGTTGATAAAAATCTGTAAAGACTGGTCAAATTTAGTATTTATTTTTAATAATAGTTTTAAGATTAATTAATTAATATCACAGAAGACATTGATATTTGAAGAGTGATCAGTATACTAAACAATGTCCTGATATGTTTTTAAAAGAAAGAGTAACTCTCTTTTTGTGCAATCTATCCTATTACCAAGTAAGAAACCTAATAAGTGAAATATGTCCAAATACTAGACATGAGTATGACCAGATATATTAAAAGATTTAAATACAGGTTAAAGTTTGAAATGTAAGGGCAAGACACCTATTTCAAACCATTCATACTGTAGAAATTTATCTGCCTTCATTTTTTTTCAGGTTTTTCTATTTTTTAAATTTTATTAATTTATTAATTTAAATTTATTTATTTTAATTGGAGGCTAATTACAACTTGCTCTCCTTCTTGCTCTTTCATCTCTTGCCTCTCCTCTCAAACTCTGGCTAAAGATGTGCAGCAAAAATATGACAACACCCGAATCTTCCTGAATTCCTGTTGCATAATCTCTTAACATACTCCACATTACAGAATAGATATCTTGCTTCATAATTAATATAAATATTACCTTAGTTGGATACTTGTGTTAAAAGACTACATGTCATAAAGTACATATAGACTCGGCAGTGTTGCGGGGAATTCAAGTGGGAGCAAAGGATCTCATGTGATAAGCCTTCATTAATCATAGATGTCAGCATGAGTGAATAAAACAACATTTGTAGTTCCTTAAAGGCACGGACCACTAGAGAGAATGAGAAGTCAAAAGATATATATGACAAAATCAGATACTCTTAAGAGGAAGTCTGATGCTGTAATATTAAATTGTGTTCTAACTCTTTATAAGGGTAATATTTCATTGTTTTAACAACTTCCCTTTGTCATATTTACACACATATACATCAAAATAAATGTTCTATTGCATTTGAAGGCTGATTTTATCCAGTTACATGACTCTCTGGGGGTCCCTAAATTTTATTTATCCCACTTCTTGGTTGAGTTACTTGTAGTTTAACACATAGCATAAAAAGAATTTGATGGGTGCTTACATGCTACAAGAGGAGTATCTCTAAATCCAGAGAAACCCAAACTAAAAGAAAGTATTCAGTTATACAAGTACATAAAGGAAAAAGCAAAAAGGAAAAGCAAAGTCATTTGATTTTTAGAGAAAGAGTAAATAAAATATTTTTATCCTTGGTAAGTCATAGAATAGGCTCTTTATGGTTTTCTGCCTTGTTTGATAAAGTCTGTATAATATGGTGTTCTACTGAGATTTACAGATGATATTCTAATATTTTTATTTTTTACAAGAAAGTATTTTAAACTTCTAGTCTTCAAAAAAGTGTTGATTTTTCCTTGTTTTTCAATATTTTTCAACCAATTCCCAAGCAAATTTTTTGACAATTACATTACTGACCCTCCAAAGAGAAGCAGTCTACCCAGAGGCATCTAGTAATAAAATATGTGGAGTTTTGGTAACATGACTGGGTAGATTCTCATCTATCTTGCTTCTTCTTGCAGTGTAAACAGAGAGACTGAATTTTCCATAATTTCTGTGTAATCACATTGATGCCCCATGACTAGTTCTGAACAAAAGAATGTGGCAGGTAGTGATGTACCCCACTTTATCTTTCTTAACATTTCTTGGAAGTGGATTGGGGATATAACCCCCAGCCCTATGATTCTAAGTAAAAGATTTGAGATATTAAAGCCACACAGTAGAAGGACACTGCAGTCCAGAATCACCACTAGGTGAATAGTTTCCAGGAGAGATTCCTTACTAGCATCAGACAGTTAAATGAGGGGGAAAAAAAAAATCCATTTTGGCTGATCCATTGAAGTTTGGAAACTGACCATTGTAGCAGACAATGGTAAACACTTTCATTATGTAGGGTCAAATACAGTGATCCTATAGGTGACTGTGAAAGTCAAATATAGTTATCAGTTCTACAGTTAGAGGGCAAGTTCAAGTGTGCAAATTTTTTGTAACTTTGATCATTTCATATACATTAACCTAATGCAATTCTATTNGGAAAAAAAAAAAATCCATTTTGGCTGATCCATTGAAGTTTGGAAACTGACCCTTGTAGCAGACAATGGTAAACACTTTCATTATGTAGGGTCAAATACAGTGATCCTATAGGTGATTGTGAAAGTCAAATATAGTTATCAGTTCTACAGTTAGAGGGCAAGTTCAAGTGTGCAAATTTTGTGTAACTTTGATCATTTCATATACATTAACCTAATGCAATTCTATTGAACAAAATAGGATATTTGACCATGATGGGTAAGTACTTAAAGAATCTGAATACCTGAAATACGGAAAACTATAATCCTTACTGTGACCTAAAATGAAGTTTCTCCATCTCTAGCCTCCAACCACAGAAGTTTACTTGAAGTTATTTTATTACCAGGAAGTGATATGTTACTTTGTCTTCTCCTACAATTCTGCCAATATGTCTTCCTAGAATTTTAATGTATAGCTATTTGTGAAAACAGAGATATTGATTATTGTGGGGAGAGCTATTTAAAAAAAAAAAACAGCATGACAACACATTGAAAATATTAATGAAATGCTAAAATATGCTATTATTTTTAATTAACAAAAAACTCAGTAAGGCATTCTGAAGGAATTGTGTGTGGAGATAGCACAAAGGAAACTTATAGAAACAGATTTGAAACAAAGTAAAACATGTAGTGACTTTAATAATAAAACCAAGCCAAACTCTATGGAGCCCTCCCGGGACAGACACTGCCATGTCCCCTGCCTGCCTCTTGTCTACATAAAAAATTTTAGCTGAAGAACAAATTTAGTCAGAGAAGGGAGAAAATGCTGAAGCAAAGGAAAGCTGTCAATAAGACCAAAGAATAATAGGTTAGTCACTAAGGTCACAAACCTTTAGTTCCTCGACAAGATATATCAACAAGAGAGATAGATAATATTCTGAGCCATATCTTTTGTGTTGTTTTACAGATGTTGAAACCTCTACCAGGGGAAAGAATTAACTACATGATGATCAGACTGTAGCCATTGCATAAGCTTCTCCCCCTTACACAGTTCCAAGAACTTGCCTCAAGGACAATCAAGATGATGTTGATCAGACCATGACCAATTTCAAGATGACTGAAAACTTATAAACATCATGTGGAGAATGAGAGGACAGAGACATTGGATCTATAGAGAAAACATAAAATCATGCAACTCATTTGTTCTGCTGTAAAATAACTAAATATGTTTATGAAGTGAAGTGATTTCAGTCGTGTCTGACTCTTTGTGACCCCATGGACTGTAGCCTGCTAGACTCCGCCATTCATGGGATTTTCCAGGCAAGAATAATGGAGTGGGTTGCCATTTCCTTCTCAAGGGGATCTTCCCAACCAGGGATTGAACCTGATTCTCCCACATTGCAGACAGACTCTTTGCCATCTGAGCCACCAGGTAATTCCTAAATATGTATATACACATAGTTTACATAAATCTTGCTTTTATCACCTTTAGAATTAGTGTACAATATAACACACAAAAGATATCATCAGAGTACACAGGTGTTTTTAACATGGATGATAAAAAGTAACGATACAGTTCCAAAAGTTGAGAAGTAAGAGGATTAAGTACAGGTAAACAGAAGTGTAGTAGTGCTAATGTCTCCATATTTACACTGAGATGAATCAGTAACTACTATGGAGAATTAGGAGGTCAATAGTTATAGGAAGACACTGGTAAAAGGGTACTGGAAATAATGTAAGAGATTCACAGCTTCATGTCTTATAGTTAAAAATCAATAAATAATGTCTAGAATTAATACAAAAACTAGTGAAATAAGTATGTTATTTAACATTATTGAGGTAACTAAAAAGAGAAAGTGCTGAAATATGTTTACATATAAAAAATAAATGCCAGTAAGGGGAATTTTATCAATAGACACTTGCTTTTTATAACTGCTTTTGGTATTTAAATATATTTGGTATTTATATTTATATATGCATATTTTACTTTTTTCCTCTTCCTTTTCTTTTAATGAGACAGAAATTGTAAGAGAAAAGGGAAATGCAAAAGAAAACTAACAGAAAGCAGAACTTAAAAGAAAGTACTTAAAGAAAGCAGACTGCCTGACAAGATAAAACATGGCATATTTAGAGACTCCTGACTACTCCCAAGTATAGATGGAAACAGATGGACAAATAGCATAAGGTAGATCTTCTCCAGCTATTTCATGGCATTTGAGTATGCCGTCTTGCTTAATGAATGAATAGAACAGCAGAAATTATTAGCTTATTAGAAACTGCTTCTTTATGCATATTTCGACTTAAGGAGCTGGTTTTGGATGAGGCAGTAGGCAAATTTATATAAAAGTCAGGAGGCTCCTAGTTATAAAAAGGATGAAAACATTATTGATGTTTCATGTTATTAGATTGTATTTTGCTGAATGTTGGATATGATCTAAGGATATCTCCTGGTAAGAACTCTACTTGTTGTAGTTGTGATTCAGTCACTAAGTCCTGTCTGACACTTTGCAACCCAATCAATGGAACACTCTAGCCTTCTATGTCCTCCACTATTTCTGAGTTTGCTCAGATTCATGTGCATTGAGTTGTTAATGCTATCTAAACATCTCATTCTCTGCCAATCCTTTCTTTTTTTGCCTTCACTTTTTCCCAGCATCAGGGTATTTTCCAGCGAGTCAGTTCTTCGCATCAGGTGGACAAAGTATTGGAGCTTCAGCTTCAGCATTAGTCGTTCCAATGAATATTCAGGGTTTATTTCCCTAGAGATCACCTGTTTTGATCTCCTTACAATCCAGTGACTCTCAATATCCACAATTTGAAAGTATCAATTCTTCAATACTTACCCTTTCTATGGTTCAACTCAAATCTGTACATGACTACCAGAAAGACCTTGCTTTGATTATATGGATCTTAGTTGGCAAAGTGATGTCTCTTTTTTTTAATACATTGTCTAGATTTGTCACACCTTTCCTTCTAAGGAGCAAGATACTTTAATTTCATGGCTGAAGCCACATTTCACAGTGATTTTGAAGCCCAAGAAATTAAAATTTGTCATTTCTTCCAGTTCCCCCTGCCCTCTCTTCACCATGAAGTGATGGGAGCACATACTATAATCTTAGTATTTTAATGTTAAGTTTCAAGGCAGCTTTTTCACCCTTCTCATTCATCCTCATCATGAGGCACTTTAGTTCCTCTTCACTCTATGACATTACAGTGATATCATCTGCATGCCTGAGGTTGTTGACATTTACCCTGGCAATCTTGATTCTATCTTCTGCTTTACCCAGCCCAGCATTTCCCACGATATACTCTGTACATTGCAGATGGACTGTTTACCATCTGAGCAACCAGGAAAGCCCTAAGTTAAATAAGCAGGGTATCACTATAGAGCATTGTTGTACTCCTTCCCCAATTTTGAACGTGTCAGTTATTCCATGTCTGATGCTAACTGTTGCCTCTTGACACAAATACAGGTATCTCAGGAGACCGATGAGGTGGTCTGGTATTCTTAACTCTTTAAGAATTCTCTACAGGTTGTTTGGATCACACAGTCAAAGGGTTTACCATAGTCAATGAAGCAGAAGTTTTCCTGTAAGCTCCCTGGCTTTCTCTGTGATCCAACAAATGTTGGCAATTGGATCTCTGGTTTTCTGTCTCTTCAAAATCCACCTTTAACTTCCATAGGTTCTTGGTTCATATAATGCTGAAGCCTTGCTTGAAGGATTTTGAGCAAAACCTTGCTAGCAAGTGAACTGAGTGTAATTGTATGGTAGTAGATCAAGACCGTCCCCATGAAAAAGAAATGCAAAAAAGCAAAATGGCTGTCTGGGGAGGCCTTACAAATAGCTGTGAAAANAACATGTCTATTTTTAACCTGAGTGATGGGTGGATGAGTTAGTCGCAAGGCTGGATATCACTAGGTTTTGGGGGCGGTCCAGTTTTAGGGTTAGGCTTGTCCCATGAGAAGGAGGGGGTTTCTGAATCCCTGTGCCTGGAATGCCTAGGTATGTCCCTTTCTCTGTTTCAGTGGTTTTGCAGCACTTCATTGAGAAGTTCCAGACCCTTTGAAGTGAGTGGGACATGTTCTCTCCTTGCCCAATCTTCATGTGAGTGGGCTGAGGGCTCCACCCTGACTCTGCTCCCTTTCACAGGCTGAACACAACATCCCCCACATGGAAGCAGCTGGTGCTTCTTAAATCCAGAAGCTCCACACTGGGTCCCTTATTCTCCTTGCCCACTTCTCATCAGAAGGCCCTGCCCTGCTGCCCTACCAGGGTGTCCCTCTTTCCTGAGGGTTAGCACAGTTTTTGCCCCTCATATGCTGCAGTTTTGAATTAAAATACTTGACAGATTTGGTGGTCTGCCTCCTTTCTGTGGGGAAGCCTGGCTGGGCCCTAGTGACCTGGGTCTGATTGGTGTGTGGCTCTGCTCCTATGTGTACCACACGGTTTTCCTCCCTCTTTTCTGGGCCTTGTGGTGTCCCCATCTCCCTCTCGGCAGGAACCAACTGCCTTCTTCCAGAGCCCAGCCACACTCCTCTCTCTGCACTTGGATCTACCTTCCTATTCTCCCCTCTCCTCTGTGGTCATTTGAGCAGCTGCTACACAACACAGTTGACTTTTCCCCCTTCCCAGGGAAGTTGCTCAGTCGTGTCCAACTCTGCAAACCGATGGACTGTAGCCTACCCAGCTCCTGCATCCATGGAATTTTCTAGGCAAGAGTACTGGAGTGGGTTGCCATTTCCTTCTCCAGGAGATCTTCCCAACCCAGGGATTGAACCCAGGTCTCCCACATTGCAGGCGGGTGCTTTACCGTCTGAGCCACCAGGGAAGCCCAGTCCTTTTTCTGGATTCATTATCTGCCACTAGTACTCCAGCATCTCAGCCAGCACCACTGTGTCATCATCGTTTCCTCTTTGATTCTTACCTATCATTTCTTGTTCTTTTTTTTTTTTTTAGTGTCTCAAAAATCAGTAAAACTTTATTTGCTTCCATTCTTTCGCCATTAACAGAAAACCGGAGAAAGCAAAATGCTATGTGTTTACGAAGATAAATGGCCTCTTTACCCAGAGAAGATCAAAACCTCAAACGACAACTGGGAAGATAAAAGCACCCTCCCCCACATCCCCTGAGCTGACCCATGTCATCTTAGACAAAGCCTTCAGTCCACTGTCCAGGGACCTTGTATGTGGCCAATTCAAGATGAGGGCCAAAAAATCAGACCAATCCGTTCCTGTGATAAAAAGTCGAACAGAAGCTACACCAAGGGTCAAGTGCCTGTATTTTTACAGGACACAGGAACCAGGCGGCTACTTATAGAAAAAACAAAATTCATTTCAGGCACAACTTTTTTATTATTTTTTCTTTTGTTTTGTTTTGAAATCAGTAAAAGAAACTGGGTCCTATAAGCTGCAGTGATCTAAGCAGCAGCAAGTTTGTGCATTCATCTTTTTTTGTTCAAATATGTTTAAATTATCACACTGCTGGCACACCTCATTTGCATGAAATTCTGCACCATACATACTAATTGTAGTAAAGTTACCCACCCCCCATGCCAGGAAAAAAAAAAATACTCTGGAAGATAATTTTCACTGAAATCTAACCAAACTTCGTTAAGTGGACTGTGAAAAGATTATAAATGACGTGAAAAATAACATTTTAACATTTGGCCATCAACTTAAGGAAATGGTTTGCCTATACAAATTTTGGTAATTTTTAATATATTCTACCCTCATATGGGCCTCAGAATTAAAGCGTAATAAACAGAAAAGGAAGAAGAATGCAACTGAGTGCTGAGGCAGAAATCTTGCCAG